>OZ025865.1:0-185000 GCA_964019425.1 Flectonema sp. DT1601 | reverse complement strand
ACAAATTAAAAGCCCAAAAAAATGATGCACATACAAAAAAAAAAAAAAAAAGAAAAATGAATAAAACGGAACGAAAATTTTTGAGAAATACAGCAGACAGAAAATTAATAAAAAAAAAATTTTTTTTTTGTCATCACTAATATTAAAATTACACAAATAGAATATGTCAGAAAATTACAACTGTTACTCTACTGGCAACATCGTTTGGAAAAAAAAGAGAGACAAAAAAAAAAAAAAAAAAAAAAAGAAGGAAAAAAAACTTATTAACATCCTTTTAATAAGCGTAGAAGGTGATTTTATATTTTTTCAAAAAATTACTAACTACCTCACTAACACTTACTGCAGAGTACCCCCCTCCTAAATAAATTTAATTCACATGAGCACCACGAGCAGAGTACGTCTCTGCTCGCGGTGAACAAAAACTTTTTCCCCAAAATACCTTGAAATCCAATATTACCTTCTACGCTGAGAGATTTAAAAAAACAAAAACAAAAAAAAAAGCATTATATAAATATACTAAACTGAATTAGTAAGAAAGAACTAAAAAAAAAAAAAAAAAAGAAGAAAAATCGGTCGTTTTGCGTATGCTATGAACGGACGTTGGTTTCCTAAATGGGAATTAATTTTGTTAAGTAGAGACTGGTCATCTCCATATGCGCACCCATGCGGTATGTAGATGAGCAAGCCTGTACCATTCCGCTCCCCCTCCCCAACTTTTCTAGTTGAGGGGGGGGGTTTTTTTTGTATCTTTTTATTTTTTTTCTCACCATAATTTTCTTATGCATTTTCATTTTCTTATGCACTAGAATGAATTTTTTTTTTTTTTTTTTTTTTCCTTCTCAAACCATCCACCCCCTCCCGTCACTTTCCAAATGTCATTTATTTGACTTTGCAAAGGGTAGCGGGGGGGGGAAAAATATTTCTAAAAAAAAAAAGAAAAAAAAAAAGAAACCTTTTCTTGTTCGTTAGAATGGACATTTGTGAGGTTTTCGTTTTAAGCTTTTAGCAGTAAGAGTAAGACGAAAAAAAAAAACAACATTATATATAAATAAAAAAAAAGTCTCAACCTTAACAGGTTATATTTTAAAAGACGAAGGTGTGTTTTTTACCTCGCACCCTAACTTCCATCCTCATCCCCACCCTCGTTCTCAAAAAGGGTTTTAAACCTGTTTTTGCAGAAAGGAGGGGGGGGGTTTTTTCATTTTTTATTTTTATTTCTTTTATTTGTTATTTAGTTTCTTCTCTTTCACTGAAATCGGTCTGATTTTTTTCTGTGAGTCAGGATGGAACTTGTTTTGCGGGTGTGGTTGTGATTTACATGTGGTTCCTTGTGTGATGCTGCACTGTTCATGTACTGTGTAGTCAAACTCTTGATGAATTGCTATGTACTCATGCTTACCCTCCCCCGTCACTTATGTGGGAATTCGTTCTTGCTTATGGTAGCGGGGGGGGGAAAAAATAACTTTTTTTTTTTTTTTTTTTTTTTTTTTTTTGACTACTGAAAATAGCCACAAGGGACTACGAAAAAAATAAACCAAAAAAAAATTGAACTCCTTTTTTTTTGGCTGCAAATCTAATGCAGCCTTTTTGAAGTAGTGAAGTTAGTTCCAAGCATTTCTGTTTTCTATTTAAAGTGAGTTTGTTCTCAAGTATCGTGTTTGCGGTAGGAGCGAAGGTGGAATACTAACTCTATTTTACCTTTCGTTAACCTCTCTTCTGAAAAAAAAAAAAAAAAAAAAAGAAGAGGAGGAGGAGGTATGAGCCTCCTCTACTAGTTTATGAAGTGAGGTTTATCTACCCTAGACATCTTTCTGAGATTTTTTTTTTTATTTCTTTTCTCGTTAGTGATGTTGTGTGTGTCTTCGTTCGTTGTTGTCAAAAAACTGTTTAGGTTAGCGAGAAACAAAATTACTGTTTTTGTAATTATTGGTTATTCTCCGTATCTTTTCCCTTTGGTATTTTCAACAAACAAAAAAAAAGAAGGCGCTGGGTAAAGGACGTTAACTTCTGGTAACATTAAATGAATTTATTTCATTTTATTTGATTTTTTTGAAGTTAGGTCGTTTGCCGTGTCTTCTTTTTGCTACGAAAAAAAAAAAAAAAAAGAAATGTTGGTTATTGACTGTTATGTCAATTCAATAAAATTGTTTTTGTTTTTATTAATTTGTGAAAAGTTACGTATGTTCACGACATGTTTCATGTTTATGATACAAACCATTTTGTATCCTCACCCCTCCCCCGTCACTAGCAGTGAGCATTTATTGCTTACTGTATAGGTAGCGGGGGGGGGTTCGAATTTTTTTTCGGCTTAAGCCAATTTAACCTTTTTTTTTTTCCTTTTACTAACTTTTTTTTTTTTTTTGATTTTTTTTTTTTTTTTTTTTTTCAATAAATGTTTTGGGTTGCGAGCATTAAAAAATGCAAGCAGCGTTTTCTAGATAGTGCTGTTTGGAGGGTCGTCTACTTTGTTTAACAGTAGACAACCTTGAAAACAGATTTTCTGTTTCTTTTGTTTCTTATTCTGACTAGGAGGTTGTTCCAACGTTTTGTACAACAGGCAGTGTCATCTTAAGAGCGATTGGCCACACTGATGGCTAGTTGCTTTTGGTAGATCTGTTGGGAAACCATCTCTGATATGTTCCACTTTTTCAATCTCCTTCCCCCGCCAATTCTTAATGTACTATTTCAGATCTCGTTAAGGTAGCGGGGGGGGGTTTACTTTTTTTTTTTTTTTTAAAATTTTATTATTTTCATTGAAAATGTTTCGTGTTTGATTGTGAGTATACTGCCAACATTCTATTTTTACTATTACATAGGTGGTAGTCTGTTGTTTTGCTCATATTTGCTGCCCTCTTCATTTTTTTTTGCCTGTGCTTTCTTTTCTTTTAAAGTGAGAAGGAGAAAGACAAAAAAAAAAAAGAAACCCATAGGGGCAAAAAAAAAAAAAAGAATAGGGAGAAAAAAAATATGAAGAGAGAAGTAGTGTTCTGTGTTCAATTCTTTTTACTTTAAAAAAAAAAAAATAAGGAATTGTCTTTTTTTTTCTCCGTAGCTATTGCATAATAAAAAAGAAGGTTCTGCTTGCGCAAGCCAAAAAACCGTCTTTTTGAGGTTGGCCCGAATGGGGGATTCAACAATCCCCCGTTGGGCCTCCACAGCTTAGTTTCGGAAACGCGTGTGGCAATGAGCACCCCTTTTAAGAGTCCCACTTCGGAAGTGAGAGATTCACATCTTCCAGCACCGTCCCCCACTTATCAATAGTCCAATGCTTTTGATAAGGAAGTGGGGGGGGGATTTCCGTTTTTTTTCTTTTTTTTTTTTTTTTTTCCCTTCACTCTTTTTTATTTTTCCGTTTGTAACATTTTCCTTTTTAAGTGAAAAAAAATAGCGCCTGAGCTTTGCATATGGAAAAAAAAAAAAAAAAAAAAAAATGACTAGCCCCGGTCACCGAAAACCGTATAGGTGTTTGCTTGCATTTCCTTCTTTCCGACGACAGCATTGCATGTAAGGCTAGTATTCCTCTCTTCCTCTCTCTCTCTCTTTGTCGACAGGGTAATTAGTTAGCTTTTTATTCAGCGATCGTTTTTTTCCCTTTAAAAAAAAAAAAAAAAAAAGTTATCTTTTTTTCTTTTCAATTGCATTGAAAGTTTGTGCAAAAGTTACCACTCGGGGTGTGATATTTTTCCATGACCTGTTTTTTTGACAGGGGATTTAATTCTAATAATACCAAGATAGACGAAAGTTTTTGCACTACTGTTGTTCTCTGTATGGAATTTATATATAAGTAGCTCAGCTTCACTCCTCCCCCTCAACCCGACTGAGCCGTGTAGCCGGTCACGGTGGAGGGGGGGGGTTTTTAACTTTTTTTAAATTTTTTTTTCTTTTTTAATTGGTCAGTAATATATATACTCTGTTTTTCAGAGGAAAAAAAAAAAATAAAAAATGATGAATTCATCGCTTGGATTTCATGGCGAATAGAGCACTTTAAGGTGATAACGTTCCTCACTTATCTGGATTATTAAAAAAATGTGTCATTCCCTACGAGATAAACAACAGCTGTGCTCATGGTGAAAATTAAAATCTCTTTATTTTTATTTATTTTTTTTTTTTTGTTTCCCCCTAAAAGTGGATATATTTTAAAAACTCACAACAAATGCAATTTTTTTTTTCCCCTCTCTCTCTCTCTCTCTATTTCCCCCCCTTTTCTTAAATTATTTTTTTTTCTCGGGTGAATGCTCCTGGCGGTTGGGGGGAAGGTAAGGAATAGTGCCTTTGTTAAAAGAACAATAAAACAACAAAATAGTGGAGTAGTAGCAAATTTATATTCGTATTTGACGAGTTTCATGCGCAGGAAGACTCTAAAAGGCGAAACTTAACCCCCAACCCGCTGCTTGTTTTTTATTATAATTTTCTGTTGTCGATGAGACGAGAGTTTTTAAAAAAAAAAAAAAAAAAAAAATGAAAAAAAAAGACTATTTGAATCGAGAATAACTATTTTATTTACATCAACAGGGAATGAAATAATACATGGCAGACGAATATCATTTTTTGTATTTAAGACACTAAAAATATTATAAAAGCTTGTGTGTGTAGTTATTTATTATTTTTTATATAAACTCAGAGAGAATTTCTTTATTTATTGAAATTAAAAAAAAAAAAAAAAAAAAAAAAAAAATGGCAGAAATCGGCCAACAAGGTCTCCTTGGAGCAGCGTTTTTAGTTGCAGTGGCGCTTCTACTTCAGGTCTTGGCGTGTACAACCAACCATTCCGCACATCCATTGTATATGATGGGATTTTATCTGTTTACTCCTCTTCCACTATTTCTATGTGATGGTAAAGAATCAGACTACGGTGAAGGAAACGGATTTCGGGTACTTGGAAACTTCGTATTGGGGATGTTCGCCATATCGGGCCCTTGTTTAACGATGGTTCTCAATCACCAAGAATATATAAATGTTGGAGCTACAGTTTTATCACTTTCTGGGGGTGTTCTTACAGCTGTGTCTGTTGTCATTGTGAAGAAGTACAAAACACAAGATGAGTTTGGATTCTAATCTCGTTAGTGTTTATTATTACACATGTTTTATATTAAAAAAAAAAAAAAAAAAAAAACAACATTTCTGTCATTATAATGAAGAGAGAGGAAGATAGTTTGGGGTCGCATCTACAGACTTCCTACTTCGACATGTTAAGGTAGCTAAAAATAATTGCTACTTTTTTTTTCTTTTTTTTTTGTGTGTGTGCTTCTTGTCTCAATTTATTATTCAGCTCAATTACGTTTTAAAGTTTTTTCTTCTTTTTTCATTTTTCTTCTTCTCCTGTTCTTTTTTCATATTCTAGCTTCCAACAGTAGTGACAAGGCGGCGTGACACAGTGCTGCAAGGTATAGAACGGTTAGTAAACGACCGTCTAATTGTGTTTTATCTTCCAAATTGACTGCACGTCTGAAGGATAGATATCAGTCCTTTTATTCAGTTATTTTGTGATTAAGAAAAAAAAATACTAAAGATACAAAAGGATGAAAACAAACAAACAAAAAGAACGAAAAAAACTAGAATAATAAAAAAAAAAAAAAATCTTCGGTAAGTTAGTTGGTATTATGCAAAAAAAAAAAAGAAAAAAGAAAATAAAAAAAGATTCTGCGTTGTTTTTTTTTTATTGAGATTTTTTTTTTTTTTTTAAATTTTTTTATAATTTAAGATTCACACCTCCATTTCAAATAATGCCGATACCGTTATTTGCACTTACACCTGATGGTCAGCAATTTGAAATAGTTATTCAGATGCACAGCTCTGTGAGATATGTAAAGTCGTTGATATGTGAAGAGGTTGGGCTAGCAATGCACCTGATCACACTCGAGTACAACGGAGATGAGATGAAAGATACAAAAGCAGTGATGAGCTACGGAATAGAAGCTGGTGAAGAGATCCACGTAGTACGTTCAGAAGTCTGTACCTACGATGAGCACCAACATTTCCAACGAGCAGCGAATCTCATTCAAACTAGAGTTAGAGGACATCTTCTTAGAAGAGGATTGGTAGCCAGAAGGTCATCAATAACTATTCAGAGGGCGTTCAGAGCACACCAGTTACGACTTCGAATAAACACAGGAGCTGCTGCTTCAAGAATCCAAAGGTTTTACCGCAATTATGTTAAAGGAAGAGCTGACTAATTTGATTCTGTTCATCAGATTTGTAGTTCCTCAGCCTTCAGCAATATTCTAATATTGATTTTGATCCGTACTCTCATTTTTTTTCGTGAATTAACAACTCCGAGTAGTTTGGTGGTCTTTTGTATCTCTCATTTCATTGATACCCTCTCCTAGAAAACTATTTAAGAAGTACTCTGCGAGTAGTGTTTTCTTCATTTTACTCCCCTAGCCTTTACGACGAAGATTCATTCGGTTGACATGTTTTAGCTGGCTGGCATTTTTGTTAGTTGCTTTAATCGTTTCTATTCCTCTCTAGAACGAGACCTGTAACAAGGGGTTGATACGTAATTGATTTGTTGGTTGTGTTTTTACAGTTTGTAAGTAAAAATTAATTTCTCATCAGGCTCTTTTTTTCCAAAAAAAATGTGCCGACCTCTTCACCGCGGTCACCAACTTCTACAACTAGTTTGCTAAGCAAACAAATCTTTCCGCAATCAACGGACACCAAGTTTGTGACATCAGTGTAAGCTTCCCCTTTTCTTTGTAATCCAGAGTCATGATGTAGTCACCAGGATGGATTAGATGTATGTTGGGATTACAACACCCCTCATGTTTTCTAACTGAATTCTGGATAACGACCTTAATTTATTTAAGGTGAGTGCTCCGCTACGTAGTGTACTACTAATTTTTAATACTTTTTCATTTGGATCAATATACTATTTATTATTTTGGGGATTGATTGATGTTTTTTTATATTGTTTTAAGTTAAAAGGGGGGTCACAAAAACCATAATTAGTGGCCACGTGCAATATGTTTCCGTAACAGTTCCTCATAACAAGGCTTTGGTTGTTATTGTTGCTTTTGTTAGTTCTTATCCTTGGGAAGTTAATATCCGTAGCTGTTCAAAGGAAGTGTTCACAAACAGAGTAGAGCCGTAATAGTATTTTATAGGAAATTACAACCACAGAATATGTTGCACTGTTCAGGAATGGAAGCTGCTTTTCAGTTTTTCCTTATTATTACTTTACGATTGTTGCCGCGGTTTGGAACACTTCAGCAAGATTAATAAATCTTTTTTTCTTTCAGTAGATTACTTAAAAAAATAAGAAGCAAAAATAACAACAATGCAAGTTTTCGTGACGTGTCCGGATTTAGGATTCCCTGCGGTGTCAGTCACAGTTGGTGCTGATTCTGTTGTGAGCGACGTGTTGACGGCAGCGGCTGGTGAGTGGGATGTGGATCTGGAGGAAGTTGAACTGTCGTTCGCTGGTGATGCCCTTTGCGACAGTGATCGGCTAGCAGATCATGGAGTGGGTGCAAACAGCGAGTTGGAAATATGGGAGAAGCTGGTTCGGATCTTCGGTAAATGTTGGTTTGTTGATGATAGAAAAAGGGAGAAGCTGCTTCTTTGGATCAGAGACCACATTACGGATGATTTATGTCTGGACACTCCCACATTCACGGTGGATGGTTGCCTCACTATTGACAAGGGGTTGCTTCCTTCAGATGCCAAACGGATTTCATTCCGCCACTCAAATTGCAATAGCACGGTCATCTCACAGGTTACTGCTATTGGAGCTGACTTCTTGTGTAATTGTACAGAAATCACTTCTCTTGACCTTTCCTGTCTTAGTAGTGTCACCAGTATTGGAAATCTTTTCTTGCGTTATTGTTCACAAATCACTTCTCTTGACCTTTCAGGTTTTAGTAGTGTCACCAGTATTGGAAATCTTTTCTTGTGTGAGTGTTCAGAAATCACTTCTCTTGACCTTTCAGGTCTTAGTAGTGTCACCAGTATTGGAAATTTTTTCTTGCGTTATTGTTTAAAAATCACTTCTCTTGACCTTTCAGGTCTTAGTAGTGTCACCAGTATTGGAAGTTTTTTCTTGCGTTATTGTTTAAAAATCACTTCTCTTGACCTTTCCAGTCTTAGTAGTGTCACCAGTATTGGAAATTATTTCTTGTCTGAGTGTTCAGAAATTACTTCTCTTGACCTTTCAGGTCTTAGTAGTTTCACCAGTATTGGAAATGATTTCTTGTTTAAATGTTCAGAAATTACTTCTCTTGACCTTTCAGGTCTTAGTAGTGTCACCAGTATTGGAAATGATTTCTTGTTTAAATGTTCAGAAATCACTTCTCTTGACCTTTCAGGTCTTAGTAGTGTCACCAGTATTGGAAATTATTTCTTGTCTGAGTGTTTAAAAATTACTTCTCTTGACCTTTCAGGTCTTAGTAGTGTCACCAGTATTGGAAATTATTTCTTGTTTAAATGTTCAGAAATTACTTCTCTTGACCTTTCAGGTCTTAGTAGTGTCACCAGTATTGGAAATTATTTCTTGTGTGAGTGTTTAAAAATCACTTCTCTTGACCTTTCAGGTCTTAGTAGTGTCACCAGTATTGGAAATGATTTCTTGTTTAAATGTTCAGAAATCACTTCTCTTGACCTTTCAGGTCTTAGTAGTGTCACCAGTATTGGAAATTATTTCTTGTGTGAGTGTTTAAAAATCACTTCTCTTGACCTTTCAGGTCTTAGTAGTGTCACCAGTATTGGAAATGATTTCTTGTCTGAGTGTTTAAAAATTACTTCTCTTGACCTTTCAGATCTTAGTAGTGTCACCAGTATTGGAAATGATTTCTTGTTTAAATGTTCAGAAATTACTTCTCTTGACCTTTCCTGTCTTAGTAGTGTCACCAGTATTGGAAATGATTTCTTGCGTGGGTGTTCAGAAATTACTTCTCTTGACCTTTCAGGTCTTAGTAGTGTCACCAGTATTGGAAATTATTTCTTGTGTGAGTGTTTAAAAATCACTTCTCTTGACCTTTCAGGTCTTAGTAGTGTCACCAGTATTGGAAATTATTTCTTGTCTGAGTGTTTAAAAATCACTTCTCTTGACCTTTCAGGTCTTAGTAGTGTCACCAGTATTGGATATAATTTCTTGTTTTATTGTTCACAAATCACTTCTCTTGACCTTTCCTGTCTTAGTGATGTGATGGAAATTGGTGAGTGCTTCCTCGATAATTGCAGCGCCCTGAAAACTGTTCAGCTGCCTCAAAATAATGGAGCTCTCTTTGAACGGTTTGTTAAATGTAAAGTGTTGAATTGATTCTTGGTTGTCATTTATTTTTTGTATTTTTGTTTGAAGTATTGTAAGGTACTAAAAAATATTGTTCGGACGGGAAAACAATAAAATAGTTTTTATGTTTCCCAATTTCCGTGTTAGTTTAAGTTGAAGCCATTTCTCTTTTTTTTTCCTTTTCTCCGCCGATATCGGGACGGAAACTATTTGCAACTTATTCGTAAAATACATCAAACGAAAGTTATTTTTTAGTGGTCAAGGCCGGTTGCGCACAAATAAAATAAAAGTGTGAGTGAGTAAGTAAAAAAGTGAAGTTTGCCGACTCTTTTTTGTGTGTGCTTCTTGTCTCAATTTATTATTCTATTATAGCTAGCTATTCAGTTCAATTATTGATACTAGCTATTCAGCTCAATTATGTTTTAAAGTTTTTTCCTCTTTTTTTTTCTCTTCTTTTTTTCATATAAGTCTCCTCCTGCGACGTAATCCCTGAGGTAGATAAAGAACGTCTCTTTCGCAGAGGCACCTTACTGGTGTTGCTTACTAGTTGGGGTGAGTTTTTGCTCATAAAGGGAACACAAGTAACCTATGGGATTTTTGGAACCCGATGATGCTAGTAAGTGATTGATAGATAAGGCTTTTGGTTCCACTTTTTCTCTTCCTTTATTAGTGTAATTTTTATTTTTTGCATCCACACTTTTTTGTATGGTAAGAAATATGATTGACCCGATAGATCACAGTTCGCAATTCCGTTCTCCGTTTAGCCCTCCGAGTTTTTCTCCCTTTTCCTTTTCTCTAGTTGTGTCGCTGAAATCCATACCAACTTCTTAATTTTAGGTTAAATCGTTCTCAGCGACTGCGAAAAACACTTTATTCTTTAAACCTTTGAATCTAGAGGCATGTTCCCCCCTTACGCTCTTAGTAGAAATTATGTCGCAGAAAGAAAAAAAATTACAGACTCAGAATTATGGAATTTGAAAACCATACATAAATCAGGGTTTGCTCCTGAGGTTAACCATTTGCATTTAAATAAAAGACATTTGGAGAAAAAAAATTAATATTGTAATCCGCGGGATTCAAAAATAATAAGAATCTATATGCCTTACGTTTATTCTGTTTTTTGTTTGTAAAAAAAGTACATTCCTGTAACCAGAAGTTACAGGTGATTAGCATTGAGGTCCCCCTATTCCAGTGAAGGACAATTCTCTAGTAGTTCTCGCATAGAACTTAGAAGGACACAGAAGATGGTATTATTTAGGTAAAACCTCCCCACTCTGGACTTTGCCATTAAAATTCTCTCACTCTAGACCCGTTGATGCCTCCAACATTAATATTGAACTATGTAACCCCCTCATGTTATTCCAACTTATTTTAGACATTATTACTTTAATTTATTTAAGGTGAGTGCTCCGCTAGTAGTGTGCTACGAAATTGTTGCTAACAACTTTTTTATATAAAGAATTTTACAAAGAAATGTTCATTTTTATTTTTTTATAAAGATTGTTTTTTTCTTGACGAGACTATAGGCGAAACCTACACTCTGCCGTATTACATTATACCCTGGTTTTGGTTTCCCAGGGCTCACGATTAATTCGTAATTGTATAACTCGATTCCGTACTGCACTGAATGACAACACGGAAAAAGAGACATCTATGCAGATAAGTTAGAAACATTGATTATAATGTAGAGCAAGTACGTCAATTGCAGAGTGTTAGCCTGTATTAACATTTTAGTCACTTGTGTCATGAGTTTTTTAATTTTATTATTGAGCTCTGATACAATACAAGAGATTTATATTCGTATGAACCTAATCAAACAGTCTTACCCCTTTTTTTCTAGTCAACTGTATAATTAATTGTTTTAAAAAAATAAATTATATTTCTCTCCCTACACACCTGTTGTTTGATACATAAAAACATCACTTACATCAAATAAAGAAACGTCTTTCCCCTCCCGCTCCTCCTCCTCCTTCCCAAGAAGAAAGAAAAGAAGTGAATTAAATTAAAGAATTACGTTACGACATCAATCATTAATGTCGAACCAATGTAAAATACATTTGATTATGACTTCTGAGGACATCTACAATACCTGCTGCAGTACAGGTAGAAACCTCTTTCTGGTCTTCTTCTACTGGCTGCGTCGCAGAGGTTTTCAAAAGCTTCGGATGTCTTGCGAAAGTCCACACCGAATTCGTATGGAGAGCCTGCATTGGAGATACCAAAAGCTTTGTCTTGTTGATAGTTTAATTTCATTATTCATCTTTAGGTGTCATTTATTTATTTTTTTCGTGTAGAGTATTTTCTTTTGGGTGGATCAGTTATTGCTTTTATGTCTCCTGAAGGATTCGAATAAAAAAAAAGTAAAACAAATTTGTTTATTTGGTAAACTAGCTACGCAGTAGGCAGCTAGTTGGTTAGCCAGCGTAAGCTTTGTTGTTCGTGTGAGGTAGTTGTATTTACAAGGGGGTTGATAAGTTATTGATTTGTTGGTTTGTATTTTTATATTGTCAGTCTGCACTTCGAAGTCTTGAGCGTGGTCATCTGAAGCAACATTCAGCGACTAATGCCGAATTATTTAGGAGAATATCGCTGCTCCTGCGTCCGATCACCCTACAATTTGTCCCCTCACACTGTGGGATCATCGGAAATGAAATGGCCGATTCTCTCGCCAACAGAGCAGCGGCTTCTGCTATTCCCTTAACAATGGTCAAGTTTGACTACAGGATGACCCAATGTTCAGTGAATCATAAAATCCGAAGAAACTGGTACGAGCAGCGCAGTACATCACATGTGCACTCTTTATCAACTATCGGCAGAGGTGCTCAACGCTTCCATCCAGATCTTAACCGTGAGGGAGAAATGCAAATCGCCCGCCTCAGGACTGCCGCTTGTGAAGCAACCAAGAAAGGGATTATCAAACTGTCTCTTCTGTAATAAAAGAGATACAGATACTCACCATTTACTATCGAAATGTCCGGAGACTAAGATGTTTGTTCATATTCACTTCCCACAGATGGTATTTAATGATCAGGATGAGGATGTGGGTCAACATCTACACAAGTTTTTCGCTACTGAAAACCAGTTGGCTCTCATATCGCTCTTGAATGACCTCCGGAGTCTACACGACAGCTTCCCGTTACGTCTAGCGGTCCCTCGACAGCGCCTTGTCAAATGTTTGTCCGTTCATTCCACTGTTTCCACACTTGATTCGAAGTGTAAGGAGGTAGTCAGAAAACTGATCTCAGAAGTTTATAACGCAAATGAAATTGAAAAAGTCTACGACCATTTGTGGGACTTGGAGTTATACTGTTTCTTGAATTCGGATAAAAATAAAAACAAATATTTTAATTCATTCCTGGAGAAGATTAGGTCTTCTAGATTTACGCGGATCGATCCAGAAAGATCTAGAAACCTCTTTCTGGGAAGCAAGGTTCTTCTTCTACTGGCTGCGTCGCAGAGGTTTTCAAAAGCTTCGGATGTCTTGCGAAAGTCCACACCGAATTCGTATGGAGAGCCTGCATTGGAGATACCAAAAGCTTTGTCTTGTTGATAGTTTAGTTTTATTATTCATCTTTAGGTGATCTTTAGCTACGCAGTAGGCAGCTAGTTGGTTAGCCAGCGTAAGTTTTGTTGTTCGTGTGAGGTAGTTGTATTTACAAGGGGGTTGATAAGTTATTGATTTGTTGGTTTGTATTTTTATATTGTCAGTCTGCACTTCGAAGTCTTGAGCGTGGTCATCTGAAGCAACATTCAGCGACTAATGCCGAATTATTTAGGAGAATATCGCTGCTCCTGCGTCCGATCACCCTACAATTTGTCCCCTCACACTGTGGGATCATCGGAAATGAAATGGCCGATTCTCTCGCCAACAGAGCAGCGGCTTCTGCTATTCCCTTAACAATGGTCAAGTTTGACTTTGTGGCATCAGTGTAAGCTTCCCCTTTTCTTTGTAATCCAGAGTCATGATGTAGTCACCAGGATGGATTAGATGTATGTTGGGATTACAACACCCCTCATGTTTTCTAACTGAATTCTGGATAACGACCTTAATTTATTTAAGGTGAGTGCTCCGCTATGTAGTGTACTACTAATTTTTAATACTTTTTCATTTGGATCAATATACTATTTATTATTTTGGGGATTGATTGATGTTTTTTATATTGTTTTAACCCTTACACTACCGTAAGAACCCCCAAAACAACGGGTCCAAAAATTTACTGTTTTTTCAAAAAGAGAAAAGGTACCCCCCCAGAAAACCTATGTACCAAACTGGACACAACTACTCCTACGGGTCAATAGCACCTGTCACCCACACACACCTAACGGTGCGTACCTTGGTGCGTTGTTGCACATTCAGCAGAACTAACAAAGTCGGCAGTGTCGCAATAACGTACTCAACGGTTTCCATTCATAGCAGCTGCATGTTATTCCCTTCCCGTATTTTGAAAGGGATGATGTTTCTGCGCAACATCATGTCAGAGGGAGCCCAAGTAAAGAGAATGCCAAATCACGGCCGATATTAAATCGAAAAATCAGATTTTTTCCCTGTTTTTTGAGCTTGTAAAAGCCCTCTGTGGTAGCGGAAAATACACAAACAACCCACAGCAGGTTCAGACACACAGGAGGATTACCGCATCGGGGTTGATAAGCTCGAAAAATATAAATAACATCGATCCCAGATCATGGAACTTCATTAGTAACAGTGCAGCTACTCAGATCAGACCGTGTTGGGCTGGATCTATAAACTTCCACCTCTTTACCCCACCAGTCTGGCATACTGGATTTTTGGGAAGTTGGCGGTTTAGGAACATCACAAGGAATTTTGTAGTTTTGGAGGATGTGATACCTTTTGAAATATGGGTAAGCACAAAGCGCTTGGTTGCATCGCTCACAGTAATTTAGTGACTGTGCGCGCTTTGCGCGAACTGCACATCGACGAGCCTTTTCCATCTTTCCGGGGTAGTGTCCCAAAGCTGGCTTGAGGCGATCAGGGATTGATACTGATTGTGGAGAAGGCGGTACTGATGGTGTTATTAATAGTGTTGGTGCCGCTCTGGTACGTTTAAATGTACCAGAGCGGAGATGATAGAAAAGAGAATCGGCTCTTCTAGCATCAGTGTAAGCTTCCCCTTTTCTTTGTAATCCAGAGTCATGATGTAGTCACCAGGATGGATTAGATGTATGTTGGGATTACAACACCCCTCATGTTTTCTAACTGAATTCTGGATAACGACCTTAACCCTTACACCACCGTAAGAACCCCCAAAACAGCGGGTCCAAAACTTTACTGTTTTTTCAAAAAGAGAAACTGCAGAACCAGGGCCTGAGCAAGCTCACGGCACCCAGCATGTAGGCGCGTCGAATACGACCAGACAACTTAATGATAGGACTGATGAGGAGAATCATGAAGTTTTGAACGGATCTCGTACTCTTACCACTCACCGGTTTCAGGGATTTTTAACCCTCTTTTCAAAGTTCTTTGCATCTTTCCATCACTGTACTTGTTCGCGAAGAGAAAAGGTACCCCCCCAGTTTTTCCCACTGGTAGTTTATTTAAAGCATGCGATTTTGTGTGGACAGAATCCAGTTATAATGATTCATGTCTAATTTGTTGCGTGTTAACCTTGATTTATTTATCCAAGTCCCCCCCGCTTGGTTGCATCGCTCACAGTAATCTAGTGATTGTGCGCGCTTTGCGCGAACTGCGCTCTGACGAGCCTTTTCCATCTTTCCGGGGTAGTGTCCCTAAGCTGGCTTGAGGCTGGTACGTTTAAATGTACCTTTAAGCTGCCCAAAACAAAGCCAATTTGAAGGATAAGAATCTCTTGCTTCTCCAGCCAGATTCACTACTATCCGTCCAAATTCCACCATGCCCACGTCGCATCAGGATAAAGGAATTCAAAATACACGTCTCCACTTCGGATCCTCATGCTCGGGAGCAGGTAATATCGCAGAGAAGTGTAAGTTCTGTATTTCGGCAAAGCGATTACGTGAAAACACTTGCGGAAAGAACAACAGGGGGGTCAACAGCATGTCATTCAAACCCCAGGAATCCCCAGGTTAGATTTTATTGGGAGGCGCGTCAGTAGTGTTGTGCCAACAAAGGCCCTTCGCTCTTGCGTACTGGTTTTAAATTTTCTTCCCCTTGGTGAGGCATAGACCTCAGAGTTTTTCTTCATCAACTGGAAAACTGATTATCCGAAGAAAAACTCAAAAACCTGCAGCTCCGACTTGTGTGCAACTCTAATCTTTAACGTTTCTTGGAGACGTGTTTTTATTCTTGGTAACCCTTGTTACCTCCCCTCCCCATTTGGGGTCAGATACTTCGTCAAGTGACGAATCGGAGCACACCGACGATGGATTAACAAATACTGTTGCATCCTCATCAGAACTGTGGACCGACATATTTCCCAAGTTGATTTTGGCCAGCTTTAGCAAATGGAAAATTTACCATTTAATAAAAACTATTGCGGCGCAACACGTAAGGAACATAAAAGACATCGCAACAATACCTCCCCCGTGAAATCGTTGTACTCAGAAATGCAAAATTTTAACTTAGCAAAAAAAAAATTTTTTTTTCAGACTAATATATCAGCTCCGGTGGTGTAAGGGTTAAGTTAAAAAGGGTCACGAAAACCATAATTGGTGGCCACGTGCAATATGTTTCCGTAACAGTTCCTCATAACAAGGCTTTGGTTGTTATTGTTGCTTTTGTTAGTTCTTATCCTTGGGAAGTTAATATCCGTAGCTGTTCAAAGGAAGTGTTCACAAACAGAGCAGAGCCGTAATAGTATTTTATAGGAAATTACAACCACAGAATATGTTGCACTGTTCAGGAATGGAAGCTGCTTTTCAGTTTTTCCTTATTATTACTTTACGATTGTTGCCGCGGTTTGGAACACTTCAGCAAGATTAATAAATCTTTTTTTCTTTCAGTAGATTACTAAAAAAATAAGAAGCAAAAATAACAACAATGCAAGTTTTCGTGACGTGTCCGGATTTAGGATTCCCTGCGGTGTCAGTCACAGTTGGTACTGATTCTGTTGTGAGCGACGTGTTGACGGCAGCGGCTGGTGAGTGGGATGTGGATCTGGAGGAAGTTGAACTGTCGTTCGCTGGTGATGCCCTTTGCGACAGTGATCGGCTAGCAGATCATGGAGTGGGTGCAAACAGCGAGTTGGAAATATGGGAGAAGCTGGTTCGGATCTTCGGTAAATGTTGGTTTGTTGATGATAGAAAAAGGGAAAAGCTGCTTCTTTGGATCAGAGACCACATTACGGATGATTTATGTCTGGACACTCCCACATTCTCGGTGGATGGTTGCCTCACTATTGACAAGGGGTTGCTTCCTTCAGATGCCAAACGGATTTCATTCCGCCATTCAACTTGCAATAGCACGTTCATCTCACAGGTTACTGCTATTGGAGATGACTTCTTGCGTTATTGTACAGAAATCACTTCTCTTGACCTTTCCTGTCTTAGTAGTGTCACCAGTATTGGAAATTATTTCTTGTGTGAGTGTTTAAAAATCACTTCTCTTGACCTTTCCTGTCTTAGTAGTGTCACCAGTATTGGAAATTATTTCTTGTGTGAGTGTTTAAAAATCACTTCTCTTGACCTTTCCTGTCTTAGTAGTGTCACCAGTATTGGAAATTATTTCTTGTGTGAGTGTTTAAAAATCACTTCTCTTGACCTTTCCTGTCTTAGTAGTGTCACCAGTATTGGAAATTATTTCTTGTGTGAGTGTTTTAAAATCACTTCTCTTGACCTTTCAGGTCTTAGTAGTGTCACCAGTATTGGAAATACTTTCTTGTATAATTGTTTTAAAATCACTTCTCTTGACCTTTCCAGTCTTAATAGTGTCACCAGTATTGGAAATACTTTCTTGTATAATTGTTTTCAAATCACTTCTCTTGACCTTTCAGATCTTAGTAGTGTCACCAGTATTGGAAGTCATTTCTTGTTTTGTTCACAAGTCACTTCTCTTGACCTTTCAGGTCTTAGTAGTGTCACCAGTATTGGAAATGATTTCTTGTTTTATTGTTCACAAATCACTTCTCTTGACCTTTCCTGTCTTGGTAGTGTCACCAGTATTGGAAATGGTTTCTTATGTAGTTGTTCACAAATCACTTCTCTTGACCTTTCAGGTCTTAGTAGTGTCACCAGTATTGGAAATGATTTCTTGTCTAAGTGTTTGAAAATCACTTCTCTTGACCTTTCAGGTCTTAGTAGTGTCACCAGTATTGGAAATTATTTCTTGTCTAAGTGTTTAAAAATCACTTCTCTTGACCTTTCCTGTCTTAGTAGTGTCACCAGTATTGGAAATGGTTTCTTATGTAGTTGTTCACAAATCACTTCTCTTGACCTTTCAGGTCTTAGTAGTGTCACCAGTATTGGAAATTATTTCTTGTCTAATTGTTTACAAATCACTTCTCTTGACCTTTCCTGTGATGGAAATTGGTGAGCGCTTCCTCGATAATTGCAGCGCCCTGAAAACTATTCAGCTGCCTCAAAATAATAGAGCTCTCTTTGAACGGTCTGTTTAATGTAAAGTGTTGAATTGATTCTTGGTTGTTATTTATTTTTTGTATTTTTGTTTGAAGTATTGTAAGGTACTAAAAAATATTGTTCGGACGGGAAAACAATAAAATAGTTTTTATGTTTCCCAATTTCCGTGTTAGTTTAAGTTGAAGCCATTTCTCTTTTTTTTCTCTTTTCTCCGCCGATATCGGGACGGAAACTATTTGCAACTTATTCGTAAAATACATCAAACGAAAGTTATTTTTTAGTGGTCAAGGCCGGTTGCGCACAAATAAAATAAAAGTGTGAGTGAGTAAGTAAAAAGGTGAAGTTTGCCGATTCTTTTTTGTGTGTGTGCTTCTTGTCTCAATTTATTATTCAGCTCAATTATGTTTTAAAGTTTTTTTTTTTTTTTCTCTTATTTTTTCATGTAAGTCTCCTCCAATATTGCAGTACTAATCAACGCAGCCTCCGAAACTAAAAGCGACTATCTCCAATCCGCCGTGCTTATACTCTTTGATATATCGGGCTTTCGACAACGTAGATCACAACCTACTTATGGATAGGATAAAACCTTTACTACCGACTCCCTTTGTACGATGGATAGGCAACTTCCTTTCAGATCGCACTGCTCACCTACATGGTAGTACCCGCTCAAGTACCCCCCCCTCATGTTTTCTAACTAAATTCTGGATAACGACCTTAATTTATTTAAGGTGAGTACTCCGCTATGTGGTGTACTACTAATTTTTAATACTTTTTCATTTGGATCAATATACTATTTATTATTTTGGGGATTGATTGATGGTGGTCACAAAAACCATAATTAGTGAGTTAATATCCGTAGCTGTTCAAAGGAAGTGTTTACAAACAGAGTAGAGCAGTAATAGTATTTTATAGGAAATTACAACCACAGAATATGTTGCACTGTTCAGGAATGAAACGTCTTTCCCCTCCCGCTCCTCCTCCTTTCTTATAATGCAGAGTTTTTTACTACATTTGCAGAGTGTTTTTTACCTACCGGAACATTCCCTTTTCACCCCTCTTCTTTCTTTTCTTTCGAAACCTGTTACTTCAAAAAGGGTTAAGTAAAGCATCACACCACGTCACTGCATCCTTGACAGATGATAAATTATCATTGTGTTAATGTGATGCAAAACAGTTGTATTTAACAAATTCAAACATTAAACCCCCTTTCTTTCTAGTCAACAGTATAATTAATTGTTTTATAAAAAGAAAATTATTTTTCTCTCCCTACACACCTTTTTTTTTGATACATATTGGTCCGGCGCAGTTATGACCTTAAACTGACTGTACTATATGAAAGAAAGAAGATTTTTTATTTTTTTCACCTTCCCCGCACTCCCAGATCATTTCTCTTTTATTTTCTTTTGTTGTTTACAACCTGTTAGCCTCTGGGTAAGGTGGAGGCTGGAAGTCGATCACTTCCAGCCAATACTATGAAACTACAATCTTCGCGATTGGGTCCTTACTGATGCGGGCTACCCAGACCCCTCGTAGTCATCAGTTTGTATTTTGCTAACTAAACTAAACTAAATAAAGAAACGTCTTTCCCCTCCTGCTCCTCCTCCTCCTTCCCAAGAAGAAAGAAAAGAAGTGAATTAAATTAAAGAATTACGTTACGACATCAATCATTTTATGTCGAACCAATGTAAAATACATTTGATTATGACTTCTGAGGACATCTACAATACCTGCTGCAGTACAGGTAGAAACCTCTTTCTGGGAAGCAAGGTTCTTCTTCTACTGGCTGCGTCGCAGAGGTTTTCAAAAGCTTCGGATGTCTTGCGAAAGTCCACACCGAATTCGTATGGAGAGCCTGCATTGGAGATACCAAAAGCTTTGTCTTGTTGATAGTTTAGTTTTATTATTCATCTTTAGGTGATCTTTAGCTACGCAGTAGGCAGCTAGTTGGTTAGCCAGCGTAAGTTTTGTTGTTCGTGTGAGGTAGTTGTATTTACAAGGGGGTTGATAAGTTATTGATTTGTTGGTTTGTATTTTTATATTGTCAGTCTGCACTTCGAAGTCTTGAGCGTGGTCATCTGAAGCAACATTCAGCGACTAATGCCGAATTATTTAGGAGAATATCGCTGCTCCTGCGTCCGATCACCCTACAATTTGTCCCCTCACACTGTGGGATCATCGGAAATGAAATGGCCGATTCTCTCGCCAACAGAGCAGCGGCTTCTGCTATTCCCTTAACAGTGGTCAAGTTTGACTTTGTGGCATCAGTGTAAGCTTCCCCTTTTCTTTGTAATCCAGAGTCATGATGTAGTCACCAGGATGGATTAGATGTATGTTGGGATTACAACCCCCCTCATGTTTTCTAACTGAATTTTGGATAACGACCTTAATTTATTTAAGGTGAGTGCTCTGCTATGTAGTGTACTACTAATTTTTAATACTTTTTCATTTGGATCAATATACTATTTATTATTTTGGGGATTGATTGATGTTCTTTTTATTGTTTTAAGTTAAAAAGGGGGGGGAGTCACAAAAACCATAATTAGTGGCCACGTGCAATATGTTTCCGTAACAGTTCCTCATAACAAGGCTTTGGTTGTTATTGTTGCTTTTGTTAGTTCTTATCCTTGGGAAGTTAATATCCGTAGCTGTTCAAAGGAAGTGTTGACAAACAGAGTAGAGCCGTAATAGTATTTTATAGGAAATTACAACCACAGAATATGTTGCACTGTTCAGGAATGGAAGCTGCTTTTCAGTTTTTCCTTATTATTACTTTACGATTGTTGCCGCGGTTTGGAACACTTCAGCAGGATTAATAAATCTTTTTTTCTTTCAGTAGATTACTAAAAAAATAAGAAGCAAAAATAACAACAATGCAAGTTTTCGTGACGTGTCCGGATTTAGGATTCCCCGCGGTGTCAGTCACAGTTGGTGCTGATTCTGTTGTGAGCGACGTGTTGACGGCAGCGGCTGGTGAGTGGGATGTGGATCTGGAGGAAGTTGAACTGTCGTTCGCTGGTGATGCCCTTTGCGACAGTGATCGGCTAGCAGATCATGGAGTGGGTGCAAACAGCGAGTTGGAAATATGGGAGAAGCTGGTTCGGATCTTCGGTAAATGTTGGTTTGTTGATGATAGAAAAAGGGAGAAGCTGCTTCTTTGGATCAGAGACCACATTACGGATGATTTATGTCTGGACACTCCCACATTCTCGGTGGATGGTTGCCTCTTTATTAACAAGGGGTTGCTTCCTTCAGATGCCAAACGGATTTCATTCCGCCATTCAACTTGCAATAGCACGGTCATCTCACAGGTTACTGCTATTGGAGATGACTTCTTGCGTTATTGTACAGAAATCACTTCTCTTGACCTTTCCTGTCTTAGTAGTGTCACCAGTATTGGAAATTATTTCTTGTGTGAGTGTTTAAAAATCACTTCTATTGACCTTTCCTGTCTTAGTAGTGTCACCAGTATTGGAATTTTTTTCTTGTCCGAGTGTTTTCAAATTACTTCTCTTGACCTTTCCTGTCTTGGTAGTGTCACCAGTATTGGAAGTCTTTTCTTGTCCGAGTGTTTTCAAATTACTTCTCTTGACCTTTCAGGTCTTAGTAGTGTCACCAGTATTGGAAATAGTTTCTTGTATAATTGTGTTCAAATCACTTCTCTTGACCTTTCCTGTCTTGGTAGTGTCACCAGTATTGGAAGTGATTTCTTATGTAGTTGTTCACAAATCACTTCTCTTGACCTTTCAGGTCTTAGTAGTGTCACCAGTATTGGAAGTCATTTCTTGTTTTGTTCACAAATCACTTCTCTTGACCTTTCAGGTCTTAGTAGTGTCACCAGTATTGGATATAACTTCTTGTTTTATTGTTCACAAATCACTTCTCTTGACCTTTCAGGTCTTAGTAGTGTCACCAGTATTGGAAATGATTTCTTGTCGAATTGTTTAAAAATCACTTCTCTTGACCTTTCCAGTCTTAGTAGTGTCACCAGTATTGGAAATGATTTCTTGTCTAAGTGTTTAAAAATCACTTCTCTTGACCTTTCCTGTCTTAGTGATGTGATGGAAATTGGTGAGCGCTTCCTCGATAATTGCAGCGCCCTGAAAACTGTTCAGCTGCCTCAAAATAATAGAGCTCTCTTTGAACGGTCTGTTTAATGTAAAGTGTTGAATTGATTCTTGGTTGTTATTTATTTTTTGTATTTTTGTTTGAAGTATTGTAAGGTACTAAAAAATATTGTTCGGACGGGAAAACAATAAAATAGTTTTTATGTTTCCCAATTTCCGTGTTAGTTTAAGTTGAAGCCATTTCTCTTTTTTTTTCCTTTTCTCCGCCGATATCGGGACGGAAACTATTTGCAACTTATTCGTAAAATACATCAAACGAAAGTTATTTTTTAGTGGTCAAGGCCGGTTGCGCACAAATAAAATAAAAGTGTGAGTGAGTAAGTAAAAAGGTGAAGTTTGCCGATTCTTTTTTGTGTGTGTGCTTCTTGTCTCAATTTATTATTCAGCTCAATTATGTTTTAAAGTTTTTTTTTTTTTTTCTCTTATTTTTTCATGTAAGTCTCCTCCAATATTGCAGTACTTATCAACGCAGCCTCCGAAACTAAAAGCGACTATCTCCAATCCGCCGTGCTTATACTCTTTGATATATCGGGCTTTCGACAACGTAGACCACAACCTACTTATGGATAGGATAAAACCTTTACTACCGACTCCCTTTGTACGATGGATAGGCAACTTCCTTTCAGATTGCACTGCTCACCTACATGGTAGTACCCGCTCAAGTACCCCCCCTCATGTTTTCTAACTAAATTCTGGATAACGACCTTAATTTATTTAAGGTGAGTACTCCGCTATGTAGTGTACTACTAATTTTTAATACTTTTTCATTTGGATCAATATACTATTTATTATTTTGGGGATTGATTGATGGTGGTCACAAAAACCATAATTAGTGAGTTAATATCCGTAGCTGTTCAAAGGAAGTGTTTACAAACAGAGTAGAGCCGTAATAGTATTTTATAGGAAATTACAACCACAGAATCTGTTGCACTGTTCAGGAATGAAACGTCTTTCCCCTCCCGCTCCTCCTCCTTTCTTATAATGCAGAGTTTTTTACTACATTTGCAGAGTGTTTTTTACCTACCGGAACATTCCCTTTTCACCCCCCTTCTTTCTTTTCTTTCGAAACCTGTTACTTCAAAAAGGGTTAAGTGAAGCATCACACCACGTCACTGCATCCTTGACAGATAATAAATTATCATTATGTTAATGTGATGCAAAACAGTTGTATTTAACAAATTCAAACATTAAACCCCCTTTCTTTCTAGTCGACAGTATAATTAATTGTTTTATAAAAAGAAAATTATTTTTCTCTCCCTACACACCTTTTTTTTTGATACATATTGGTCCGGCGCAGTTATGACCTTAAACTGACTGTACTATATGAAAGAAAGAAGATTTTTTATTTTTTTCACCTTCCCCGCACTCCCAGATCATTTCTCTTTTATTTTCTTTAGTTGTTTACAACCTGTTAGCCTCTGGGCAAGGTGGAGGCTGGAAGTCGATCACTTCCAGCCAATACTATGAAACTACAATCTTCGCGATTGGGTCCTTACTGATGAGGGCTACCCAGACCCCTCGTAGTCATCAGTTTGTATTTTGATAACTAAACTAAACTAAACTAAACATAAAAACATCACTTACATCAAATAAAGAAAGGTCTTTCCCCTCCCGCTCCTCCTCCTCCTTCCCAAGAAGAAAGAAAAGAAGTGAATTAAATTAAAGAATTACGTTACGACATCAATCATTTTATGTCGAACCAATGTAAAATACATTTGATTATGACTTCTGAGGACATCTACAATACCTGCTGCAGTACAGGTAGAAACCTCTTTCTGGGAAGCAAGGTTCTTCTTCTACTGGCTGCGTCGCAGAGGTTTTCAAAAGCTTCGGATGTCTTGCGAAAGTCCACACCGAATTCGTATGGAGAGCCTGCATTGGAGATACCAAAAGCTTTGTCTTGTTGATAGTTTAGTTTTATTATTCATCTTTAGGTGTCATTTATTTATTTTTTTCGTGTATAGTATTTTCTTTTGGGTGGATCAGTTTTTTTGCTTTTATGTCTCCTGAAGGATGCGAATAAAAAAAAAGTAAAACAGATTTAGCTACGCAGTAGGCAGCTAGTTGGTTAGTCAGCGTAAGCTTTGTTGTTCGTTAGGTAGTATGGTCCTAAAATGTATTTAATGGCGGAGTAAATCAGGAAAAAAGAGAGAAAAAAGATAGGGGATATAAGGAAAAAGAAGAACGTTGATTCTCAGGAAAACAAGTTGAGCAACGAAAAGATGATACTACTTTCTAAGGTCAAAAAAAAAAATAAAGAAATGTCGCAGAAAGTGTAAGGAAAAAATGAAAAAGTAAGGGAAAAAAAAAAAAAAAAAAAGCAGTTCCTATTCTTTCACAGTGATGTTCAGGCAGCTAAATGTGTTGACCCAAGTGGGCAGACATTAAGGTTTTTAATTTTGTTAAGCGGTAATAGTATAATCAGTATTTCCTTTCCTCACAGGCCCTTCTTTGGCAACTGTCCATTCAAATAAAAAAGACGTAAAGGTACTGTGACTATTGTCTAGTCGGAGAACAAAAAGGAGAAGAAATGCCGATTAGAGTCTTTAATCACTTAGTTGTTCAAGATGGTTTAGTGCAGCAAGCAGCGGCAGGATCATCAGCTCGTGCTGGGGATTTGGTATTTGGGATTAACGGGAGGGTGCTGAAGGGTGGAGATGCAGACTTGTTGAAAGCTGTGAAAGACTTAGGAATTGGATCTGAAATAGAAATGGTATTATTAAGAGGTAGTGAAATTATTATTATTCATCCAACCGTTGCTGAGGTTCAACAACTTACGGTACCTCCTAAACTTGCTGCCAAGGTATCTACTCCGTCTTCGCCACCGAAACCATCTGGTCGCTTGGCCTCATCAACAAATATATCTGGTGGTCACCCACCTGTGCCAGCTCGGTCCCCCAATGCTCCCGGAATGAGACCTGTGCAGCAATACGCACCGCCACCTATTCATGTACCTCGCCCGGTCCCTGCCGCGATGCAACAAGCCCCTGCTCAATCAGCTCTATCGAGACAGGTACGCGTTATGCCTGGGAAACCCCTTCCGCCCGATCCGCCACAAGCAGCACGATCAAGCTTCTCTCCTTCGAAAGTAGCGCAACAAATAGTGGATACAACACCACTCGTTAAGCCAGTGGATGGTAAGCAGCAAGATGACTTTGCTGACTTATCTCCGTCGGAGTCCGAGTCGGATGATTCAGAATCACCACCACGCAAACCTATCTCAACTGCTAGAGTTCAATCAAGCCATCCGCCAGCTCAGAGACAGCCACCTCTACCGGTCCAGAGACAACCTCCTCAACCTCCTGTTCAAGCGCCACCTCCACCGC
Source organism: Flectonema sp. DT1601 (assembly GCA_964019425.1). Classification (NCBI taxonomy): domain Eukaryota; phylum Euglenozoa; class Diplonemea; order Diplonemida; family Diplonemidae; genus Flectonema; species Flectonema sp. DT1601. The sequence continues at coordinate 159,816 of OZ025865.1, read as the reverse complement.
CCCCACCGCAGATGAAGAAACCGCCCCCACCTCCAAGTCTATCTTCGGAGGAGGTCACTCGTCAAGAAAATCAGCAAAAAGAGCGGGAGCTGTTACGAATGTTGCAGCAAGAGAAAAAGGAGCATCTAGCTCAGCAACAACTACAGCAACAGCAGCAACCACACGACCAACGGCAGCAACAACCGCCTCACTACCAACAACAACACCACAAGCAACAACAACAACAACACCAGCAACAGCCGCCGCCACCCCACTACCAACAGCAGCACCAACAACATGTGCAACCACACGACCAATCAGAACATCAACATCAAGGCAACCAACAAGATGTTATTAATGAGAGAAAGCGACGTGAGAAGGAGCCAATCCTTCCAACCCCGTCAGACGTCAGAACCCCGGAATGTGTCACATCATCAGTCGGTAGCAAAGGCGATCAAAAACAGTGGGCAACTACTCCAGGAAAACGACCAAAAATAGCAATGCAGTGGCAAGGTGGTGTTATTGGACCTCGTTTTGAATGAGCACCTTCATTTTAGAAAATAGTTTGTTTGGTTCATGTGAGAGCAGCAAACTACATTTATGTGGCTGTTTTTGATTGTCGCATTTAACCCTCTTCTGAATAGTTGTTGGTGTTTCTGTGTATGAGCTCCAAATTCAAAGTAAAAATAAATATGTCTATATTTAATAATTATGCATACATGCGATCGTTTAGTGTTATTTGACAAACTAGTGTTTCAGGTTCTGTTCTTATCAATTTGCATTGGTTACGTTTTTTACCTGTTGATTGTTTGATTGATTTTACCTTCGCGTGCAGTTATATTTCAAAAAAACAATAAATAAAAATGAAGTTTCTCACTGCCTTGGCAGTGTTTACAGTGGGTCAAGCGCAACCCATTGGTTTGTCTAAGTTGCTGCAGTCGGCAACGTTCTTGAACCAGGGAGTTTGGAAGAACACAAGCGGTACGGCAATTGTTATTCAGGAGGGAATGTACCTTGAACCAGAGAATGTTACGACAACTGAATACGCTTGGGCTGATATTCATGAAGCTCCACAGGTGTACTCGGACAGAGTGAATGAGTGGAGACCAAGTGCCATCAAGCAGGGCTACGACTTGCCTGGATATGATATGTCACAACTCCCAGTTCCAACACAAAATGATTGTAACAATGCTTGCCATGACAAGGCAGGCTGTCGCTCTTGGGTTTACTCTACTGAAGCACCGAACGATATGGGGGGATGCAAGAGGGGAGGTAACTGCTGCTATTTGAAGAATGGAATTCCAGATGAAGTTATCTCGGCACTTCCTCTGGCTTCTAGTGTTGTGAGAATGTCTTACGGTGAGGACGATGCACACCCTGCTATCGGTATCAGATCTGCTCCTCCTTTGGGAGGTCTCGCCACGGGTACGATCGAACTTCGTGCCGATGGAACCCTCACTGGCTGGACTGTTGAGAACAACAGCCCTGGTGGTTCTGCGAAACTTCCAAAGCAAAAGCACGCCTTCTTCGCTGCCCGTGTGCAAGACGGTCCGAAGACTTGGTCCCGCGTCCTTCAGACACAACCTGAGGGAGCCGTTTCCGGATCGGGAGTGTCGGAGATGCACTTCGGGGGTTCACCACCGATGACCCGCCTGCAGGTGAAGGATGCCGCACAGCCGAACGTCGACATTTCCCTGTTCGGATACGGTCGTTTGTCTGCTGGCAACATGACCAAGTCGCACCACCCTGCGATTGCCTTCTCGATGGTGTTCACCAACAAGGGTTCGAAGTCTGTGAACGTGGCTTCTCTTTTCAACTTGCCGACGTACAACGAGAACATCAACAGGGACGGTACGGTGTTGTCGACCTTCAGCACCGATTCGGAAGTTGCTTGCATGTCGAAGTGCACTGCCGATGCTGCGTGTGGTAGTTGGAAGTTGGTTAAGAACACTTGTTCGTTGATCAAGGAGATGCCGTACTACGCATTCATGGACGGAGTGAACAGCGGGACTCCTGTGACTGTGTCGAAGAAGAGCCCGCAGTGTGTCGGTCTGGACAAGAGAGGCAACGCCGCGATGTCTGGAGGATACACGTTGTGCGGTACTGGAGGGAAGGTGACGATGGGAAGCGGTTCGAAGAAATCGTTTGGACAGTTTTCCGCTGACGGGTTCCTCGACAACACTGTTGCGTTGGACGACTCGATCTCAGTTTCCGTGAACGAGACTGTGGCAGCTGGCGAGACGGTGACTTTGACGATTGTCCTTGGGTACTACTTCCCAAACCACAACTACTTGAACCAAATGCTGGGGAACCAATACACGAAGTATTTCACTTCGGCGACGGACTCTGCTGAGCAGCTGATGTCTGGGTTGACGGATGTTGTTGGCGATGCGCTTGCTATCCAGAACCCGCTTCTGAAGAGCACTCTTCCTGTTTGGATGTCGGATATGTTGTTGGGTCAGCTTCACCACATGAGATCTGCGATGTGGTTCCACGACGGACGTTGGAGACAATGGGAGGCCTACGACTGTGTGAACATGGACTCTGTTCACAACGACGGTGAGCGTCACATTCCGTACATCATGTTGTTCCCTGAATCTACTAAAAACAAGATGGTCGGATGGGGAAAAGCGCAGAAGCATGATGGAATGATCCATGAGCAGTTGGCATGTGGTTGTGAACACCGTATAGATCCATTTTTTGAGCACGGTTGTGGAAGAGTGATGTCTGACGTATCTTCGATGTACATTGTTTACTTGTTGGAGCTTCTGAGATGGAACAACGACCAAGACTTTGTGAAGGAGTGGTTTCAAACTGCGAAGAGGGCCGCTGACTGGCAGATCTCTGTCTCGACATTCCACAACATGCCACACAGGCTCCAGACCACCTACGACGTGCTCGGCCTGAACAAGTACGAAACCTGTTCTTACTCTGCTGTATTCCACATTCTTGCTATGAGAAGTATGGCTGAGCTGTGTGTGTTCATGGGAGACACGGCTGGAGCGGAGAAGTACAACAACGCTGCGAAGGTTTCCCAAGAATCGTTTGAGAGCATCATGTGGAATGAGGAGCTTGGTGCTTACATTGCGTACTTTGGTGGAGACGGGACCATCATGGCTGACACTTTCTATGCACAGACGCTGGCGTACACTGTTGGTTTGGAGACACTCGTGAACGAGACTAGACTCATGAAGCACTTGGAGACTGAGCAGAAAGTGAACATTGATAAAAACGGACTCAAGATATTGACTGGACGCTCTGGGCATACTGATCATGACATCTGGATGATGGCTAACGGTGATCACGGTGCTTTGTTGCTCCGCAATGCGAAGACGAGTAGTGACGTGGAGCGTGCGTTGTCGGAAACTGAGGCTCCGTTTAAGAGAATTTACACGGGTTTGAATGATGTTTGGAATGCCGCTGGTATCCTCAGAGGAAACTACGGAAGGTTCCCGGGATCGAACTGGATCACTTCCCACTACGGGTACTACATGACTCTTTGGCACACCTTGTTGGCGATGACGAAGCAGGTTGTGAACCTTCCTGAGGGAATTGTTTCGTTCGACCCTGCGTACGCGACCAACGAAGAGTACTCTCTGCCTGTGTTCATTTCGAATGTAATTGGTGAGCTCAGCAACGACCAGAAGCAGTGGAAGCTTTGCCTCACTGCGGGAACCCTCTCTAATGTTACGATCACAGTGAATGGTAAGTCTGCTCCGAAGGCAACCCTTTCTGCTCCGAACTGTGTTTCGGTTGCCTGGTGAATCTGAGAAGTTAAATAACAGAAATAGATTTATAATGACAAAAAAAACTAAATATTTGTGAGTGATGGTTTTGCGTGATCCCTTGTTCGGATCTACGACGTCCGTTTCGGTTTGCGCGAGGTAGCGTTTGAGATGAATATTCTGACGTTGATGTACGTTGCTTTCTGTACTGAAACGATGCTCCCTTTGGACAGACGTAGCGTACTTTGAATTTAGCAATCGTATTACTGAGAAACAATCTTTGCTACAAGTAGTAATTTGTTTAATAGTTACGTGTGACTCAGTATACTTTTGGATATATGAATATTGACATTTCACATTCCCCCCTTTTTTTTCCCTTCTTTTTCGTGTGAGTTTATATTAGTGTTTTTGTACTCCCTTTTTTCCTCATCTTTTTCACATCCCAATCATCCCTTTCTTCCCTTGTTTTCTATATTCGCAATTTAATGATAAAGAACGTCTTTTTTTTTTTTTTTTTTTTTTGTTCAATAGCGCAATAGAATACCTTTTTTTTTTTTTTTTTTTTTTTTTTTGATAAATAAATGAATAGGTGGAGACTTGATACGAAAGCTATTTTGTAATTTGTTTTGTTGGATGATAACACCACATCAGATTTTAAAAAAATGTGTTTAAGCGTTTTTTTTTTTTTTTGAATGTTTTGAAGCAAACAAATGATATTCACAGAAGGATGAAATCTCATCATCTAAGCCATCCATGAATAAATCTATGAGAAGAAATATTCTTGATAATTAAAAAGGTTAGCATTTGACAGTATTTTCTTATGTTGATCTTTAATAATCTGTGTTTTGAGTAAGTCAAAGTTCTGGCTGTGTCGACGTCATTCCACTATCATCATCTTTTTTTTTTTTTTTTTCCCTCCAACAATTTTTTTTTTTTTTTTTTTTTTTTTTTTTGTAGTAGATTGCTTTGTAATCGTGAAATTTATTTTTCCTTCACGAATTCGACTCGGAATGTTACTTTTTTTTTTATTTATTATTATTTTGATGGCACTAAGTGGTTTTTTTCTTTTTCCTTCTTTTTTTTCTTTCATATCAACGTGAAAAACCCAATTCGAACTGTTGCCTTTGAAACAAATGTAATATTTTAATTAAATTACATAAGGTCGTTAGCATTATCAACTTCCTTTGTCACATTTTCATGTCGAATTCTGCAATGGACAAATGTCCTTTGTTTGATGTGCATTATTTTTTCCCTCCTGCCGATTTCTACTCACGTCTTTAGTTGTAGTAGTGCAATTTTAACAACCTTTTCATTTCCTCTCCATAGTTATACACAAAAAAAATGAAAATACCGACAGTTGTAGTTGGGCTTTGGTTAGGACTATCACAAGCTGCAGGCGATGATCTCTCGCAGAAGCTACTTTCTGCATCGTTCTTAAACGAAGGTGTCTGGAAAAACACTAGCAAGACTGCAATTGTGATGGCAGAGGGAAGGTATCTTGAACCAGAGAACGTAACGAGAGCTGAATATGCTTGGGCTGACGTGCATGAAATCCCACAGGTATACTCCGACAGGGTCAATGAGTGGAATCCGACTGCCATCATGCCTGGAGTTAATTTAAGGGGATTTGATATGTTGCAACTTCCTTTGTCCACTCAGTCTGATTGCGACAACTCTTGTCACGCAAACGTCGATTGTCGGGCATGGGTATTTTCCACCAAAGGGTCGATGGACATGGGGCAGTGCAAAAAAGGAGGTCCTTGCTGTTACCAAAAAAATGGAATTCCCGTTGAGGCAAACTCAACTCTGCCAATATCCTCGCGTATTGTGAGAATGTCTTACGGTGAGGACGATGCACACCCTGCTATCGGTATCAGATCTGCTCCTCCTTTGGGAGGTCTCGCCACGGGTACGATCGAACTTCGTGCCGACGGAACTCTCACTGCGTGGACTGTTGAGAACAACAATCCTGCTGGTTCTGTGAAACTTCCGAAGCAAAAGCACGCCTTCTTCGCTGCCCGTGTGCAAGACGGTCCGAAGACTTGGTCCCGCGTCCTTCAGACACAACCTGAGGGAGCCGTTTCCGGATCGGGAGTGTCGGAGATGCACTTCGGGGGTTCACCACCGATGACCCGCCTGCAGGTGAAGGATACCGCACAGCCGAACGTCGACATTTCCTTGTTCGGATACGGTCGTTTGTCTGCTGGCAACATGACCAAGTCGCACCACCCTGCGATTGCCTTCTCGATGGTGTTCACCAACAAGGGTTCGAAGTCTGTGAACGTGGCTTCTCTTTTCAACTTGCCGACGTACAACGAGAACATCAACAGGGACGGTACGGTGTTGTCGACCTTCAGCACCGGTTCGGAAGTTGCTTGCATGTCGAAGTGCACTGCCGATGCTGCGTGTGGTAGTTGGAAGTTGGTTAAGAACACTTGTTCGTTGATCAAGGAGATGCCGTACTACGCATTCATGGACGGAGTGAACAGCGGGACTCCTGTGACTGTGTCGAAGAAGAGCCCGCAGTGTGTCGGTCTGGACAAGAGAGGCAACGCCGCGATGTCTGGAGGATACACGTTGTGCGGTACTGGAGGGAAGGTGACGATGGGAAGCGGTTCGAAGAAATCGTTTGGACAGTTTTCCGCTGACGGGTTCCTCGACAACACTGTTGCGCTGGACGACTCGATCTCGCTTTCCGTGAACGAGACTGTGGCAGCTGGAGAGACGGTGACTTTGACGATTGTCCTTGGGTACTACTTCCCAAACCACAACTACTTGAACCAAATGCTGGGGAACCAATACACGAAGTTTTTCACTTCAGCAAAGGACTCTGCTGAGCAGCTGATGTCTGAGTTGACGGATGTTGTTGGCGATGCGCTTGCTATCCAGAACCCCCTTCTGAAGAGCACTCTTCCTGTTTGGATGTCGGATATGTTGATTGGTCAGCTTCACCACATGAGGACTGCGATGTGGTTCCACGACGGACGTTGGAGACAATGGGAGGCCTACGACTGTGTGAACATGGACTCTGTTCACAACGACGGTGAGCGTCACATTCCGTACATCATGTTGTTCCCTGAATCTACTAAAAACAAGATGGTTGCATGGGGCAAGGCTCAGAAGTCGAATGGAATGATCAATGAGCAGTTGGCGTGCGCTTGCTGGAATGGAATTGACTCTGGCTTCGAGCACGGTTGTGGAAGAACGATGTCTGACGTATCTTCGATGTACATTGTTTACTTGTTGGAGCTTCTGAGATGGAACAACGACCAAGACTTTGTGAAGGAGTGGTTTCAAACTGCGAAGAGGGCCGCTGACTGGCAGATCTCTGTCGCGACATTCCACAACATGCCGTACAAGTTGCAGACAACCTACGACGTGCTTGGTATCAATATCTTTGACACTTGTTCTTACTCTGCTGTATTCCACCTTCTTGCTATGAGAAGTATGGCTGAGCTGTGTGTGTTCATGGGAGACACGGCTGGAGCGGAGAAGTACAACAACGCTTACAAGGTTTCCCAAGAATCGTTTGAGAGCATCATGTGGAATGAGGAGCTTGGTGCTTACATTGCGTACTTTGGTGGAAACGAGACCATCATGGCTGACACTTTCTATGCACAGACGCTGGCGTACACTGTTGGTTTGGAGACACTCGTGAACGAGACTAGACTCAAGATGCACTTGGAGACTGAGCAGAAGGAGAACGTTGATGAATACGGACTCCGTATTATGTCAGGTCGAGTTGGTCACACTGATGAAGACATCTGGATGATGGCTAACGGTGATCACGGTGCTCTGTTGCTCCGCAATGCGAAGACGAGCAGTGACGTGGAGCGTGCGTTGTCGGAAACTGAGGCTCCGTTTAAGAGAATCCGCTCTGGTTTAAATGATATTTGGAATGCCGCTGGTATTCTTAAGGGAAACTACGGAAGGTTCCCGGGATCGAACTACTTCACTTCCCACTACGGGTACTACATGACTCTTTGGCACACCTTGTTGGCGATGACGAAGCAGGTTGTGAACCTTCCTGAGGGAATTGTTTCGTTCGACCCTGCGTACGCGACCAACGAAGAGTACTCTCTGCCTGTGTTCATTTCGAATGTTGTTGGTGAGCTCAGCAACGACCAGAAGCAGTGGAAGCTTTGCCTCACTGCGGGAACCCTCTCTGATGTTACGATCACAGTGAATGGTAAGTCTGCTCCGAAGGCGACCCTTTCTGCTCCGAACTGTGTTTCGGTTGCCTGGTGAGTGTCTTGTGAGTATTAAGTAGTTGTCATTTGGAGAAATAACTATTCGTCATTCGAATGAGAACGAATAAGGTATCGAAATGATAGTTACTGACTCAAGGAGTTTTGATTGTGTTGCTACCCCTCTCTGTGTTTGGCAATCCTGTAATGTTCGCTTTCAGCGTCTGTTGCGGCGTTCGCTTTCCTGTTATGTTATTATTGCAAACGTTATTCTTTTTTTTCTCTCCTCTTTTGATTTTTTTTTTTTTTTTTTTTTTTTTTTTTTTTTTTTTTGATAATTTTGATTAGTAGAATTAATTAACAAAACTACAAATATTTATTTTTAAAGTCAAAAAAAAAGCACCTTGATATTAAATTTTTTGTTTTGTTTTACTACTTTGTTATTTTGCAAATTGTCAAAAAAAAAATTCATTTTCCCCCCTCTCTCTCATTGTAGGATTGAGATTTTTACTGATTTTTTCGTGATAGTAATTTTGTCTGCTAGTTGATTACATCCCAGAAAAGTTACGAAGCATATAAATGCTTGTTGAAATTGTTTTGAAATAAATGGGATCTCAAATGAACGATGAAAACCATCATTGATTCCTTTGAGGTAGTTGTTACTCCATTTGTTTGACATATATATATAATGTGTCTGAGTTCATGACTGGTTATTGTTGTGAATCTATCGTGGAGTGGTCTGTCTCTCACAGTGATCAAACATCTTCTCACGTCTTGTCAAAATTGTAAATTATAATTCTTTCCTTTTTTTTGTTTGTTCTTGCTTAATCTCTTTTTAAAAAGCTTTTTTGTATCAGTTATATTGATATTTAAAGTCAAATCGAGTTTTTGTTTGTTGTCGTCGATATCACCGACAACACTAGTACTTTATTTTATTTTATTTTTTTTTTTTTTTCTTAAGGGTGAGTTGGTTTTTTTTTTTTTTCTAGACAATAGCATAACTGATACTTTTTGTTAGTCAAAAATGTTCGACCAGTGTGCTGTTGTTTGGATATTGCTCTGTTCTCCCCTGTTTGCTGGCTTGATAACTCTGTATTAAGTTACCCCTTTATACAAGAATTGTGCATGGTCAGGTAGTGAAGTAGTGTTATATATTATCTGAAGGCAGCTATAAAAAAAAAAAAAAACTTATCGCTGGGGTTTTAAAATCCTGAGTTTGTCTTTACTGTCGACAGTGATATTTCTATTTCTCGAAAAAAAGGAACCTTAGCAGCAAAAGAAAAATCTTGTCCTCACTTTCCTCCTTCACGTATTTCTTTTTGATTCTTCCGCTCACTTTATCTGTAGCTTACGTGTTTGTTTGCTGCTTTCCCAGCCCTCTTAAATAGCATACCTGTTGTTATTATTATTATGTAGTTTTGTGTTTACTTTAATTGAAGTTACGAGCAACATGAAAAATACTAAACAACTTTATTTTTATTTTTATTTTATTTTTTGTTTTTTTTTATTTGCATTTCTTGCAAAGTAAACCCTACCTGACGTACCTATTCCATTTTTCTGTTTGAAACTGCACCACAAGAAGAAGAAAAAAAAAAAAAAAAAAAAATGATGCGCTCACGAAGATGGTATTCTACTTCTGTTTTATATTTTACGAAAGTTCTTATTCTAAGCTACCTCTCGTTCTATATTTTTACAGACTGGTATTAATATTCGTGTTAACCAATCCTTGTGGTACTTCTTTTTTTCAAAGCCTTCGATAGTCCGTTTACGACTATTAATGCTTGGGACAATTAGCGGTGAACGGCTTCGGTTTTTTTTATTTATTTTCATTTAAGGAAATATAATTGACCTGATAGATCATAGTTCCGATTCTCCGTTTTTTTTTTTTTTTTTCCCCTTCCGTGTTATTTTTTTTCTCCCTTTTCCGTTTCTCTTGTTGCATCGCTGAAACTAAATCATATTTAGATTAAATCGGTCTCAGTGACTAAGAAAAATCTAAAAAAACGTTTGTGTGTGGTTTTCTGATTACAGATTAACAGCGTCTAGGCCCTATGCAAGTGGTTCTATAACCCTCATAATACTTCACCTCCTCAGAAATTTCCAAACAAGATCAAAGGCTCAGTTAAAAGTATTGAAGTATGTAATCCGTGTAAAGCTTTATCCTTGGAATACAAATTATGTCTTCTTATATGGATATCAGGGTATTGATCCTTCTTAGTCAAAACTCCTCTATGCTAGTAATCATATCTGAACTTTGCTAACTATTTTCTCCAGGTCGTTTTTCTACTGTGTTGCTGACAATATATTTACGATTAGGATCAACAGTAGCTTTTATAATAGGTCATGATTAGTTTTCCTATTTATATTAGCGTAGTGAAATTTTCCTAATGTATACCTACCACCCAGCTAATTCACAAGATGAAACTGTATTCAGTTTTCGCTTCTCTAACTTTGGGACTTTCTGAAGTCGCAGCAGCAGACTTGTCTCAGCTTCTGCAATCAACAACATTCATGAATGTTGGTATTTGGAAGAACACCAGTGGTACGGCTATCGTCATGCAAGAAGCTCTAGATTTAGAACCTGAAAACATTACGAGGGCTGAGTTTGCTTGGGCTGGAGGCAGCTCTTACCCGCAGGTGTACTCCGACAGAGTGAATGAGTGGAAACCAAATGCCATCAAGCAGGGAGTTGACTTGCCTGGATATGATTTGTCGCAGGTTGCTGTGGCAACTCAGGATGACTGCGACACAGCCTGCCACGAAAACGTATCTTGTCGGGCTTGGGTTTACACCGAGGCTATAACAGCCATGGGTGGTTGTTCTAAAGGAAGTAATTGCTGCTACCTTAAGAATGGAATTCCTGCTGAGAGCAGCACAACTCTTCAGTTGTCCTCTCGTGTTGTGAGAATGTCTTACGGTGAGGACGATGCGCACCCTGCTGTCGGAGTGCGGTCTGGTCCGCCTTTGGGAGGTCTCGCCACGGGTACGATCGAACTTCGTGCCGACGGAACTCTCACTGCGTGGACTGTTGAGAACAACAATCCTGCTGGTTCTGTGAAACTTCCGAAGCAAAAGCACGCCTTCTTCGCTGCCCGTGTGCAAGACGGTCCGAAGACTTGGTCCCGCGTCCTTCAGACACAACCTGAGGGAGCCGTTTCCGGATCGGGAGTGTCGGAGATGCACTTCGGGGGTTCACCACCGATGACCCGCCTGCAGGTGAAGGATGCCGCACAGCCGAACGTCGACATTTCCTTGTTCGGATACGGTCGTTTGTCTGCTGGCAACATGACCAAGTCGCACCACCCTGCGATTGCCTTCTCGATGGTGTTCACCAACAAGGGTTCGAAGTCTGTGAACGTGGCTTCTCTTTTCAACTTGCCGACGTACAACGAGAACATCAACAGGGACGGTACGGTGTTGTCGACCTTCAGCACCGGTTCTGAGGTTGCTTGCATGTCGAAGTGCACTGCCGATGCTGCGTGTGGTAGTTGGAAGTTGGTTAAGAACACTTGTTCGTTGATCAAGGAGATGCCGTACTACGCATTCATGGACGGAGTGAACAGCGGGACTCCTGTGACTGTGTCGAAGAAGAGCCCGCAGTGTGTCGGTCTGGACAAGAGAGGCAACGCCGCGATGTCTGGAGGATACACGTTGTGCGGTACTGGAGGGAAGGTGACGATGGGAAGCGGTTCGAAGAAATCGTTTGGACAGTTTTCCGCTGACGGGTTCCTCGACAACACTGTTGCGTTGGACGACTCGATCTCGCTTTCCGTGAACGAGACTGTGGCAGCTGGAGAGACGGTGACTTTGACGATTGTCCTTGGGTACTACTTCCCAAACCACAACTACTTGAACCAAATGCTGGGGAACCAATACACGAAGTTTTTCACTTCAGCAAAGGACTCTGCTGAGCAGCTGATGTCTGAGTTGACGGATGTTGTTGGCGATGCGCTTGCTATCCAGAACCCCCTTCTGAAGAGCACTCTTCCTGTTTGGATGTCGGATATGTTGATTGGTCAGCTTCACCACATGAGGACTGCGATGTGGTTCCACGACGGACGTTGGAGACAATGGGAGGCCTACGACTGTGTGAACATGGACTCTGTTCACAACGATGGTGAGCGTCACATTCCGTACATCATGTTGTTCCCTGAATCAACAAAGAGCAAGATGGTCGGATGGGGAAAAGCGCAGAATTCGAATGGAATGATCAATGAGCAGTTGGCGTGTGGTTGCAAAGGTGCAATTGACTCTCAATTCGAGCACGGTTGTGGAAGAGTGATGTCTGACGTATCTTCGATGTACATTGTTTACTTGTTGGAGCTTCTGAGATGGAACAACGACCAAGACTTTGTGAAGGAGTGGTTTCAAACTGCGAAGAGGGCCGCTGACTGGCAGATCTCTGTCTCGACATTCCACAACATGCCGTACAAGTTGCAGACTACTTACGACGTGCTCGGCCTGAACCAGTACGAAACCTGTTCTTACTCTGCTGTATTCCACATTCTTGCTATGAGAAGTATGGCTGAGCTGTGTGTGTTCATGGGAGACACGGCTGGAGCGGAGAAGTACAACAACGCTGCGAAGGTTTCCCAGGAATCGTTTGAGAGCATCATGTGGAATGAGGAGCTTGGTGCTTACATTGCGTACTTTGGTGGAAACGAGACCATCATGGCTGACACTTTCTATGCACAGACGCTGGCGTACACTGTTGGTTTGGAGACACTCGTGAACGAGACTAGACTCTTGAAGCACTTGGAGACTGAGCAGAAGGTGAACTTCGATGGTGTCGGTCTTCAGATTCTGACTGGCCGTGCAGGTCACACTGACCCTGACATCTGGATGATGGCTAACGGTGATCACGGTGCTCTGTTGCTCCGCAATGCGAAGACGAGCAGTGACGTGGAGCGCGCGTTGTCGGAAACTGAGACTCCGTTCAAGAGAATCCGCACTGGTTTGAATGATGTTTGGAATGCCGCTGGTGTCCTCAGAGGAAACTACGGAAGGTTTCCGGGATCGAACTTTATCACTTCCCACTACGGGTACTACATGACTCTTTGGCACACCTTGTTGGCGATGACGAAGCAGGTTGTGAACCTTCCTGAGGGAATTGTTTCGTTCGACCCTGCGTACGCGACCAATGAAGAGTACTCTCTGCCTGTGTTCATTCCGGGTGTTGTTGGTGAGCTCAGCAACGACCAGAAGCAGTGGAAGCTTTGCCTCACTGCGGGAACCCTCTCTGATGTTACGATCACAGTGAATGGTAAGTCTGCTCCGAAGGCGACCCTTTCTGCTCCGAACTGTGTTTCGGTTGCCTGGTGAGGAAGTGCAGAGATATGATGCAGTGATGAGATGTGTTCTTTGAACTTCATTTATGATATAATTGATTTGTGACTTGTTGAATGTTAATATTGAGTTGATTTCCAACTTTCTTCTGTGTAACGACGTCCGCCAGTACAAGTGGTTCGTTGTCTTTTTTTCTGTTTGTTTGTTATTATTGAAAGATGGTAACTAACTGTGTTGATGGCATTCCTGTTCCTTTTTGGGAGAAGTCTTGTATTCGAAAGTAACGAAGTGTCCTTTGGCATTCTTTTATTTCATAAAAAGAATGTTTCATTTGAATGAGGTTAGAGGGCAGTTGATATTTATTTCTCCTGTCGTAAACCCAGTTTTTGTTTTATTTCGAAGACAAGGCTTCTTCTGTTCGCATGGAATGTTTAACCAGCCATCTTTCTTTATCATTTTCTTTATCAACGTTATTTTAATTCTTCAATACCACCACAGTTTGTACTCGTTGAAAGAGGTTTGCTGTCTGGTTCTTTTTTTTATACGTTTCTCATCTTCATTCAGAGGTTCTGTAATAGGAAGTGAAGAAGCCATTTCGACGCTGTGAAATTTGAGAAGCCGGGCGAGTTGCGTAATTCGATCGCCTCGCTATTTTCCTTTTGGCTGGTTGCTGGCGGGTTTTTACATCCCCGTAAATTGCAGTCAAGACAATTAAACGTTTCATTTGGTGGTTAAGACGGAAGACTTTCAAAATTATCTGAACTGTTGGTAATAATATCTTAAGCAGGATCACTTATTATTCATAAGTCATGATTGGTTGATTAGGTTTTTTGTGTATCTTTAGTTTGATTGATGGCATTTCGTTTATTTCAAACTTGCTTTGATGGCATCTTTCGCAAGTTGTAAACACCGACCTTATGCTGTCGAACTGACGGGTCAAGGAAATATTTCAGTTATCGTAGAACGTATTGTTGTATTTGAGATTTAATCTTCCGTCTTAAACACCTTTTTGTTATTATTTAAGATTCATTTGATTATTTTTATAATCAAAAACTCTTATCTGAAGGCAGCTAGAGACTATACGAGGTTTAAGAATCCTTAGTTTTCTTACTGCGACAGATCTTTTTATTTTTGTTATGTTTCGAGAGGCCCCTTGGCAGCAAAATAAGGCTGTTCTCACTTCCTCCATCACGTATTTCCTTTACGTATTTCTTTTATTTGCCTCTCTTCCACTCACATTATCTGCAGCTCGCGTGTTTGTTAACTGCTCTCGCAGGCTCTCCTTTATACCTTTGTATCCACGTAGTGAAACTTTCCTAACGTACACTTTCCACCCAGCTAATTCACAAGATGAAACTGTATTCAGTTTTCGCTTCTCTAACTTTGGGACTTTCTGAAGTCGCAGCAGCAGACTTGTCTCAGCTTCTGCAATCAACAACATTCATGAATGTTGGTATTTGGAAGAACACCAGTGGTACGGCTATCGTCATGCAAGAAGCTATAGATTTAGAACCTGAAAACATTACGAGGGCTGAGTTTGCTTGGGCTGGAGGCAGCTCTTACCCGCAGGTGTACTCCGACAGAGTGAATGAGTGGAAACCAAATGCCATCAAGCAGGGAGTTGACTTGCCTGGATATGATTTGTCGCAGGTTGCTGTGGCAACTCAGGATGACTGCGACACAGCCTGTCACGGAAACGTATCTTGTCGGGCTTGGGTTTACACCGAGGCTATAACAGCCCTGGGTGGTTGTTCTAAAGGAAGTAATTGCTGCTACCTTAAGAATGGAATTCCTGCTGAGATCACCTCGACCCTTCAGTTGTCTTCTCGTGTTGTGAGAATGTCTTACGGTGAGGACGATGCGCACCCTGCTGTCGGAGTGTGGTCTGCTCCTCCTTTGGGAGGTCTCGCCACGGGTACGATCGAACTTCGTGCCGACGGAACTCTCACTGCGTGGACTGTTGAGAACAACAATCCTGCTGGTTCTGTGAAACTTCCGAAGCAAAAGCACGCCTTCTTCGCTGCCCGTGTGTAAGACGGTCCGAAGACTTGGTCCCGCGAGTCTCACCTAATCATCGCTTATCCACTGTCTTGTTTTATAGTACAGAGAGAAGTTTATTAGTTCCTTTGAGACTCCAGAAACTTCAGGTTCTGATGTTTTAAGTACTGCCGACCTCTTCACCGCGGTCACCAACTTCTACAACTAGTTTGCTAAGCAAACAAATCTTTCCGCAATCGACCGTCAGCAAGTTTGGGAATCCAAGCTACGCACACCAAAGGTACAGACGGTGAACATTCGTGTTCCTAATTCACCTCCTCTAACTATTTGTCACCGAAGAACTCGAGGAGGACCGCATTAACAAATAAGTGGCTCAGCAAGAAAGGATG
Source organism: Flectonema sp. DT1601 (assembly GCA_964019425.1). Classification (NCBI taxonomy): domain Eukaryota; phylum Euglenozoa; class Diplonemea; order Diplonemida; family Diplonemidae; genus Flectonema; species Flectonema sp. DT1601. The sequence goes on along the minus strand of OZ025865.1, from coordinate 144,252 downwards.
CGGCAGCAAGTCTCTGACTTAATTAAAGACCATCTAACACCGCAGTTGAAAGCAACGTCTCAGGCAGCGGAAAAGGACGCTTAGGCTGCTTGAACGACAGGGATAAATGCAGCAACAAATGTCGGAGCTAATGAATGGCCCGACTAGACAACAATTTTCAAAATCCATCGACTGTTCCAACTTCAGCACTCCAACAGAATTCGGATATTCCAATAACATCAACTAATGCTTTCTATAGAAATCTGAGTAGTTTGGTGGTCTTTTATATCTCTCATTTCATTGATACCCTCTCCTAGAAAACTATTTAAGAAGTACTCTGCGAGTAGTGTTTTCTTCATTTTACTCCCCTAGCCTTTACGACGAAGATTCATTCGGTTGACATGTTTTAGCTGGCTGGCATTTTTGTTAGTTGCTTTAACCGTTTCTATTCCTCTCTAGATTGGTAGTGTTTTTTGCATTTTGTAAGTAAAAATTAATTTCCCATCGGACTCTAATTTTCAACAAATGGTCATTGATACTTTCATTCGCGCTAAACGGGATCGTAATGAACGGAGGTGATGAACAAATCAAATGTGTAGTACAATATGCAGTGGAAGGAGAAGAGTTTGAAATGATGCTGCTGAGAGGAAGCAGGATATTCGTAATACACCCAAGCATCAGGTTCTGATGTTTTAAGTACTGCCGACCTCTTCACCGCGGTCACCAACTTCTACAACTAGTTTGCTAAGCAAACAAATCTTTCCGCAATCGACCGTCAGCAAGTTTGGGAATCCAAGCTACGCACACCGAAGGTACAGACGGTGAACATTCGTGTTCCTAATTCACCTCCTCTAACTATTCCTCACCGAGAAGCACAGAGGATACTTCGTCTCAATCCCGCAACGGATCCAACCGGAGTTATCTGTAACCGCCGTGAGTTTCCGTGAACGAGACTGTGGCAGCTGGAGAGACGGTGACTTTGACGATTGTCCTTGGGTACTACTTCCCAAACCACAACTACTTGAACCAAATGCTGGGGAACCAATACACGAAGTTTTTCACTTCGGCGACGGACTCTGCTGAGCAGCTGATGTCTGGGTTGACGGATGTTGTTCGATGCGCTTGTTATCCAGAACCCCCTTCTGAAGAGCACTCTTCCTGTTTGGATGTCGGATATGTTGTTGGGTCAGCTTCACCACATGAGGACTGCGATGTGGTTCCACGACGGACGTTGGAGACAATGGGAGGCCTACGACTGTGTGAACATGGACTCTGTTCACAACGACGGCGAGCGTCACATTCCGTACATCATGTTGTTCCCTGAATCTACTAAAAACAAGATGGTCGGATGGGGAAAAGCGCAGAAGCATGATGGAATGATCCATGAGCAGTTGGCGTGTGGTTGTGAACACCGTATAGATCCATTTTTTGAGCACGGTTGTGGAAGAGTGATGTCTGACGTATCTTCGATGTACATTGTTTACTTGTTGGAGCTTCTGAGATGGAACAACGACCAAGACTTTGTGAAGGAGTGGTTTCAAACTGCGAAGAAGGCCGCTGACTGGCAGATCTCTGTCTCGACATTCCATAACATGCCACACAGGCTCCAGACCACCTACGACGTGCTCGGCCTGAACCAGTACGAAACCTGTTCTTACTCTGCTGTATTCCACATTCTTGCTATGAGAAGTATGGCTGAGCTGTGTGTGTTCATGGGAGACACGGCTGGAGCGGAGAAGTACAACAACGCTGCGAAGGTTTCCCAAGAATCGTTTGAGAGCATCATGTGGAATGAGGAGCTTGGTGCTTACATTGCGTACTTTGGTGGAAACGAGACCATCATGGCTGACACTTTCTATGCACAGACGCTGGCGTACACTGTTGGTTTGGAGACACTCGTGAACGAGACTAGACTCATGAAGCACTTGGAGACTGAGCAGAAAGTGAACTTCGATGGTGTCGGTCTTCAGATTCTGACTGGCCGTGCAGGTTACACTGACCCTGACATCTGGATGATGGCTAACGGTGATCACGGTGCTTTGTTGCTCCGCAATGCGAAGACGAGTAGTGACGTGGAGCGTGCGTTGTCGGAAACCGAGGCTCCGTTTAAGAGAATTTACACGGGTTTGAATGATGTTTGGAATGCCGCTGGTATCCTCAGAGGAAACTACGGAAGGTTCCCGGGATCGAACTGGATCACTTCCCACTACGGGTACTACATGACTAAATATTTGTGAGTGATGGTTTTGCATAATCCCTTGTTCGGATCTATGACGTCCGTTTCGGTTTGCGCGAGGTAGCGTTTGAGATGAATATTCTGACGTTGATGTACGTTGCTTTCTGTACTAAAATGATGCTCCCTTTGGACAGACGTAGCGTACTTTGAATTTAGCAATCGTATTACTGAGAAACAATCTTTGCTACAAGTAGTAATTTGTTTAATATTTCTAAGTTACGTGTGACTCAGTATACTTTTGGATATATGAATATTGACATTTCACATTCCCCCCTTTTTTCCCCTTCTTTTTCGTGAGTTTATATTAGTGTTTTTGCATTCCCTTTTTTCCTAATCTTTTTCACATCCCAACCAAGTTTTTTTCTTTTTCCTTCTTTTTTTTCTTTAATATCAACGTGAAAAACCCAATTCGAACTGTTGCCTTTGAAACAAATGTAATATTTTAATTAAATTACATAAGGTCGTTAGCATTATCAACTTCCTTTGTCACATTTTCATGTTGAATTCTGCAATGGACAAATGTCCTTTGTTTGATGTGCATTATTTTTTCCCTCCTGCCGATTTCTACTCACGTCTTTAGTTGTAGTAGTGCAATTTTAACAACCTTTTCATTTCCTCTCCATAGTTATACACAAAAAAAATGAAAATACCGACAGTTGTAGCTGGGCTTTGGTTAGGACTATCACAAGCTGCAGGCGATGATCTCTCGCAGAAGCTACTTTCTGCATCGTTCTTAAACGAAGGTGTCTGGAAAAACACTAGCAAGACTGCAATTGTGATGGCAGAGGGAAGGTATCTTGAACCAGAGAATGTAACGAGAGCTGAATATGCTTGGGCTGACATGCATGAAATCCCACAGGTATACTCCGACAGGGTCAATGAGTGGAATCCGACTGCCATCATGCCTGGAGTTAATTTAAGGGGATTTGATATGTTGCAACTTCCTTTGTCCACTCAGTCTGATTGCGACAACTCTTGTCACGCAAACGTCGATTGTCGGGCATGGGTATTTTCCACCAAAGGGTCGATGGACATGGGGCAGTGCAAAAAAGGAGGTCCTTGCTGTTACCAAAAAAATGGAATTCCCGTTGAGGCAAACTCAACTCTGCCAATATCCTCGCGTATTGTGAGAATGTCTTACGGTGAGGACGATGCACACCCTGCTATCGGTATCAGATCTGCTCCTCCTTTGGGAGGTCTCGCCACGGGTACGATCGAACTTCGTGCCGACGGAACTCTCACTGCGTGGACTGTTGAGAACAACAATCCTGCTGGTTCTGTGAAACTTCCGAAGCAAAAGCACGCCTTCTTCGCTGCCCGTGTGCAAGACGGTCCGAAGACTTGGTCCCGCGTCCTTCAGACACAACCTGAGGGAGCCGTTTCCGGATCGGGAGTGTCGGAGATGCACTTCGGGGGTTCACCACCGATGACCCGCCTGCAGGTGAAGGATGCCGCACAGCCGAACGTCGACATTTCCCTGTTCGGATACGGTCGTTTGTCTGCTGGCAACATGACCAAGTCGCACCACCCTGCGATTGCCTTCTCGATGGTGTTCACCAACAAGGGTTCGAAGTCTGTGAACGTGGCTTCTCTTTTCAACTTGCCGACGTACAACGAGAACATCAACAGGGACGGTACGGTGTTGTCGACCTTCAGCACCGGTTCTGAGGTTGCTTGCATGTCGAAGTGCACTGCCGATGCTGCGTGTGGTAGTTGGAAGTTGGTTAAGAACACTTGTTCGTTGATCAAGGAGATGCCGTACTACGCATTCATGGACGGAGTGAACAGCGGGACTCCTGTGACTGTGTCGAAGAAGAGCCCGCAGTGTGTCGGTCTGGACAAGAGAGGCAACGCCGCGATGTCTGGAGGATACACGTTGTGCGGTACTGGAGGGAAGGTGACGATGGGAAGCGGTTCGAAGAAATCGTTTGGACAGTTTTCCGCTGACGGGTTCCTCGACAACACTGTTGCGTTGGACGACTCGATCTCGCTTTCCGTGAACGAGACTGTGGCAGCTGGAGAGACGGTGACTTTGACGATTGTCCTTGGGTACTACTTCCCAAACCACAACTACTTGAACCAAATGCTGGGGAACCAATACACGAAGTTTTTCACTTCAGCAAAGGACTCTGCTGAGCAGCTGATGTCTGAGTTGACGGATGTTGTTGGCGATGCGCTTGCTATCCAGAACCCCCTTCTGAAGAGCACTCTTCCTGTTTGGATGTCGGATATGTTGATTGGTCAGCTTCACCACATGAGGACTGCGATGTGGTTCCACGACGGACGTTGGAGACAATGGGAGGCCTACGACTGTGTGAACATGGACTCTGTTCACAACGATGGTGAGCGTCACATTCCGTACATCATGTTGTTCCCTGAATCAACAAAGAGCAAGATGGTCGGATGGGGAAAAGCGCAGAATTCGAATGGAATGATCAATGAGCAGTTGGCGTGTGGTTGCAAAGGTGCAATTGACTCTCAATTCGAGCACGGTTGTGGAAGAGTGATGTCTGACGTATCTTCGATGTACATTGTTTACTTGTTGGAGCTTCTGAGATGGAACAACGACCAAGACTTTGTGAAGGAGTGGTTTCAAACTGCGAAGAAGGCCGCTGACTGGCAGATCTCTGTCTCGACATTCCACAACATGCCGTACAAGTTGCAGACAACCTACGACGTGCTTGGTATCAATATCTTTGACACTTGTTCTTACTCTGCTGTATTCCACCTTCTTGCTATGAGAAGTATGGCTGAGTTGTGTGTGTTCATGGGAGACACGGCTGGAGCGGAGAAGTACAACAACGCTTACAAGGTTTCCCAAGAATCGTTTGAGAGCATCATGTGGAATGAGGAGCTTGGTGCTTACATTGCGTACTTTGGTGGAAACGAGACCATCATGGCTGACACTTTCTATGCACAGACGCTGGCGTACACTGTTGGTTTGGAGACACTCGTGAACGAGACTAGACTCAAGATGCACTTGGAGACTGAGCAGAAGGAGAACGTTGATGAATACGGACTCCGTATTATGTCAGGTCGAGTTGGTCACACTGATGAAGACATCTGGATGATGGCCAACGGTGATCACGGTGCTCTGTTGCTCCGCAATGCGAAGACGAGTAGTGACGTGGAGTGCGCGTTGTCGGAAACTGAGGCTCCGTTTAAGAGAATCCGCTCTGGTTTAAATGATATTTGGAATGCCGCTGGTATTCTTAAGGGAAACTACGGAAGGTTCCCGGGATCGAACTACTTCACTTCTCACTACGGGTACTACATGACTCTTTGGCACACCTTGTTGGCGATGACGAAGCAGGTTGTGAACCTTCCTGAGGGAATTGTTTCGTTCGACCCTGCGTACGCGACCAACGAAGAGTACTCTCTGCCTGTGTTCATTTCGAATGTTGTTGGTGAGCTCAGCAACGACCAGAAGCAGTGGAAGCTTTGCCTCACTGCGGGAACCCTCTCTGATGTTACGATCACAGTGAATGGTAAGTCTGCTCCGAAGGCGACCCTTTCTGCTCCGAACTGTGTTTCGGTTGCCTGGTGAGTTTCTTGTGAGTATTAAGTAGTTGTCATTTGGAGACTCAAGGAGTTTTGATTGTGTTGCTACCCCTCTCTGTGTTTGGCAATCCTGTAATGTTCGCTTTCAGCGTCTGTTGCGGCGTTCGCTTTCCTGTTATGTTATTATTGCAAACGTTATTCTTTTTTTTCTCTCCTCTTTTGATTTTTTTTTTTTTTTGATAATTTTGATTAGTAGAATTAATTAACAAAACTACAAATATTTATTTATTTTAAAAGTCAAAAAAAAAGCACCTTGATATTAATTTTTTTGTTTTGTTTTACTACTTTGTTATTTTGCAAATTGTCAAAAAAAAAAATTCATTTTTTCCCCCCCCTCTCTCTCATTGTAGGATTGAGATTTTTACTGATTTTTTCGTGATAGTAATTTTGTCTGCTAGTTGATTACATCCCAGAAAAGTTAACAAGCAAACATCTTCTCACGTCTTGTCAAAATTGTAAATTATAATTCTTTCCTTTTTTTTGTTTGTTGTCGTCCTTGCTTCATCCTTGTCGTTCTTGCTTAATCTCTTTTTAAAAAGCTTTTTGGTATCAGTTATATTGATATTTAAAGTCAAATCGAGTTTTTGTTTGTTGTCGTCGATATCACCGACAACACTAGTATTTTAGTTTTTTTTTTTTTTTTTTTCTTAAGGGTGAGTTGGGTTTTTTTTTCTTTTTCTAGATAATAGCATAACTGATACTTTTTGTTAGTCAAAAATGTTCGACCAGTGTGCTGTTGTTTGGATATTGCTCTGTTCTCCCCTGTTTGCTGGCTTGATAACTCTGTATTAAGTTACCCCTTTATACAAGAATTGTGCATGGTCAGGTAGTGAAGTAGTGTTATATATTATCTGAAGGCAGCTATAAAAAAAAAAAAAAAACTTATCGCTGGGGTTTTAAAATCCTGAGTTTGTCTTTACTGTCGACAGTGATATTTCTATTTCTCGAAAAAAAGGAACCTTAGCAGCAAAAGAAAAATCTTGTCCTCACTTTCCTCCTTCACGTATTTCTTTTTGATTCTTCCGCTCACTTTATCTGTAGCTTACGTGTTTGTTTGCTGCTTTCGCAGCCCTCTTAAATAGCATACCTGTTGTTATTATTATTATGTAGTTTTGAGTTTTAATTGAAGTTACGAGCTACATGAAAAATACTAAACAACTTTTTTTTTATTTTATGAACGTATTGTTTTATTTGAGATTTAATCTTCCGTCTTAAACACCATTTTGTTATTATTTAAGATTCATTTGATTATTTTTATAATCAAAAACTCTTTTTTGTTATGTTTCGAGAGGCCCCTTGGCAGCAAAATAAGGCTGTTCTCACTTCCTCCATCACGTATTTCCTTTACGTATATCTTTTATTTGCCTCTCTTCCACTCACATTTTCTGCAGTTCGCGTGTTTGTTAACTGCTCTCGCAGGCTCTCCTTTATACCTTTATATCCACGTAGTGAAACTTTCCTAACGTACACTTTCCACCCAGCTAATTCACAAGATGAAACTGTATTCAGTTTTCGTTTCTCTAACTTTGGGACTTTCTGAAGTCGCAGCAGCAGACTTGTCTCAGCTTCTGCAATCAACAACATTCATGAATGTTGGTATTTGGAAGAACACCAGTGGTACGGCTATCGTCATGCAAGAAGCTCTAGATTTAGAACCTGAAAACATTACGAGGGCTGAGTTTGCTTGGGCTGGAGGCAGCTCTTACCCGCAGGTGTACTCCGACAGAGTGAATGAGTGGAAACCAAATGCCATCAAGCAGGGAGTTGACTTGCCTGGATATGATTTGTCGCAGGTTGCTGTGGCAACTCAGGATGACTGCGACACAGCCTGTCACGGAAACGTATCTTGTCGGGCTTGGGTTTACACCGAGGCTATAACAGCCATGGGTGGTTGTTCTAAAGGAAGTAATTGCTGCTACCTTAAGAATGGAATTCCTGCTGAGAGCACCTCAACCCTTCAGTTGTCTTCTCGTGTTGTGAGAATGTCTTACGGTGAGGACGATGCGCACCCTGCTGTCGGAGTGCTGTCTGCTCCTCCTTTGGGAGGCCTCGCCACGGGTACGATCGAACTTCGTGCCGACGGAACTCTCACTGGCTGGACTGTTGAGAACAACAATCTTGCTGGTTCTGCGAAACTTCCGAAGCAAAAGCACGCCTTCTTCGCTGCCCGTGTGTAAGACGGTCCGAAGACTTGGTCCCGCGAGTCTCACCTAATCATCGCTTATCCACTGTCTTGTTTTATAGTACAGAGAGAAGTTTATTAGTTCCTTTGAGACTCCAGAAACTTCAGGTTCTGATGTTTTAAGTACTGCCGACCTCTTCACCGCGGTCACCAACTTCTACAACTAGTTTGCTAAGCAAACAAATCTTTCCACAATCGACCGTCAGCAAGTTTGGGAATCCAAGCTACGCACACCGAAGGTACAGACGGTGAACATTCGTGTTCCTAATTCACCTCCTCTAACTATTTGTCACCGAAAAACTCGAGGAGGACCGCATCAACAAATAAGTGGCTCAGCAAGAAAGGATGCGGCAGCAAGTCTCTGACTTAATTAAAGACTATCTAACACCGCAGTTGAAAGCAACGTCTCAGGCAGCGGAAAAGGACGCTTAGGCTGCTTGAACGACAGGGATAAATGCAGCAACAAAAGTCGGAGCTAATGAATGGCCCGACTAGACAACAATTTTCAAAATCCATCGACTGTTCCAACTTCAGCACTCCAACAGAATTCGGATATTCCAATTACATCAACTAATGCTTTCTATAGAAATCTGAGTAGTTTGGTGGTCTTTTGTATCTCTCATTTCATTGATACCCTCTCCTAGAAAACTATTTAAGAAGTACTCTGCGAGTAGTGTTTTCTTCATTTTACTCCCCTAGCCTTTACGACGAAGATTCATTCGGTTGACATGTTTTAGCTGGCTGGCATTTTTGTTAGTTGCTTTAACCGTTTCTATTCATCTCTAGATTGGTAGTGTTTTTTGCATTTTGTAAGTAAAAATTAATTTCCCATCAGACTCTAATTTTCAACAAATGGTCATTAATACTTTCATTCGCGCTAAACAACATCGTAATGAATGGAGGTGATGAACAAATCAAATGTGTGGTACAATATGCACCCAAACATCAGGTTCTGATGTTTTAAGTACTGCCGACCTCTTCACCGCGGTCACCAACTTCTACAACTAGTTTGCTAAGCAAACAAATCTTTCCGCAATCGACGGTCAGCAAGTTTGGGAATCCAAGCTACGCACACCGAGGGTACAGACGGTGACCTCCTCCAACTATTCCTCACCGAGAAGCACAGAGGATACTTCGTCTCAATCCCGCAACGGATCCAACCGGAGTTATCTGTAACCGCCGTGATTAAACTCAACACGGTTGACTACGGCACAGCCTTTGCGGCAGCTCGGCGTTGATCATCTCACACAGAACCAACAAGCTGCCACTTGTGCAGAATCCCGAAAAAGAGCTGATCACTCGACAAGAGATTGGTTGCATCAAAATAATAGAGCTCTCTTTGAACGGTCTGTTAGATGTAAAGTGTTGAATTGATTCTTGGTTGTCATTTATTTTTTCTATTGAAATATTGTAAGGTATTGAAAAAATATTGTTCGGACGGGAAAACAATAAAATAGTTTTTATGTTTCTCAATTTCCGTGTTAGTTTAAGTTGAAGCCATTTCTCTTTTTTTTTGCACTTTTCTCCGCCGATATCGAGACGGAAACTATTTGCAACTTATTCGTAAAATACATCAAACGAAAGTTATTTTATAGTGGTCAAGGCCGGTTGCGCACACCTCCTCGTGGTGTCGCGAGGTTATTGTGGCATCGTTCTCCCTCCCTAACTTGTATGGCGTCTTTCTTATCTGCTATCTTTTAAATCCCTTTTCCCTTTCGCAGTATTACAGCATGACTGGGAAGAATCAGGGCTGGGTAAGTAATTTTTAACATAATACTAGTACGGTACAATTGGTAATTCGCTTTCCATGACAAAATGCACCTGAGAAAGAAGTATAAATTAAGAATGAAGGTAAAGACAAACACTGGAATTGTGAAGTATCTACACCGTGAAAGGGAGCATCTTACTGCTGCGTAGACTCGTGCCAGGCCCGATTCGGTTCGACGGGACACCGGCGGGGGGGTGGGTGAGATGGTTTACAGTAGTAGTTGGAGTTAGAAAAGTGGGGTCAGAGTCTGATGAAGGGGAAAATTGATATTGTGAAAAATTCACACTGCAATAAGAATATGTTATATGAAAAATTATCGCCGACAGCGATTGTTATTTTTATTTCTCTCGGTGCAGTGTTGGTGACAAATGATACGATTACAAATTAAAGGGAAACGAGAAAAAAAAAAAACACACGAGAGGAATCTTTTTCCATTATCCTCTTCACCATTTTTTTTGTTCAGGCAAATTACCAAACCTAAAAAGCGGTTCATCTTTTTAGCAAAATAATTAGTTTCTTTTAATTTGATCATCAGTGGTGATAAACTTTACCTTCACAGGAATTGATAACGAGACGTACATAAGAGGGAGTAGTAGATTAACACTTCGATATTTTTAAAAACAACTAATTGGATTGGTGATAAACTTTACTTTCATCACAGGAATTGATAACGAGACGTACATAAGAGGGAGTAGTAGATTAACACTTCGATACTTTTAAAAACAACTACCGCTTCCCCTTTTCTTTGTAATCCAGAGTCATGATGTAGTCACCAGGATGGATTAGATGTATGTTGGGATTACAACACCCCTCATGTTTTCTAACTGAATTCTGGATAACGACCTTAATTTATTTAAGGTGAGTATTCCGCTATGTAGTGTACTACTAATTTTTAATACTTTTTCATTTGGATCAATATACTATTTATTATTTTGGGGATTGATTGATGTTCTTTTTATTGTTTTAAGTTTAAAAGGGGGGTCACGAAAACCATAATTAGTGGCCACGTGCAATATGTTTCCGTAACAGTTCCTCATAACAAGGCTTTGGTTGTTATTGTTGCTTTTGTTAGTTCTTATCCTTGGGAAGTTAATATCCGTAGCTGTTCAAAGGAAGTGTTCACAAACAGAGTAGAGCCGTAATAGTATTTTATAGGAAATTACAACCACAGAATATGTTGCACTGTTCAGGAGTGGAAGCTGCTTTTCAGTTTTTCCTTATTACGATTGTTGCCGCGGTTTGGAACACTTCAGCAGGATTAATAAATATTTTTTTCTTTCAGTAGATTACTAAAAAAATAAGAAGCAAAAATAACAACAATGCAAGTTTTCGTGACGTGTCCGGATTTAGGATTCCCTGCGGTGTCAGTCACAGTTGGTGCTGATTCTGTTGTGAGCGACGTGTTGACGGCAGCGGCTGGTGAGTGGGATGTGGATCTGGAGGAAGTTGAACTGTCGTTCGCTGGCGATGCCCTTTGCGACAGTGATCGGCTAGCAGATCATGGAGTGGGTGCAAACAGCGAGTTGGAAATATGGGAGAAGCTGGTTCGGATCTTCGGTAAATGTTGGTTTGTTGATGATAGAAAAAGGGAGAAGCTGCTTCTTTGGATCAGAGACCACATTACGGATGATTTATGTCTGGACACTCCCACATTCTCGGTGGATGGTTGCCTCTTTATTAACAAGGGGTTGCTTCCTTCAGATGCCGAACGGATTTCATTCCGCCATTCAACTTGCAATAGCACGGTCACCTCACAGGTTACTGCTATTGGAGATTGGTTTTTGTATAATTGTTCACAAATCACTTCTCTTGACCTTTCAGGTTTTAGTAGTGTCACCAGTATTGGAAATTATTTCTTGTCTTGTTGTACACAAATCACTTCTCTTGACCTTTCAGGTCTTAATAGTGTCACCAGTATTGGAGATTATTTTTTATATTATTGTTCACAAATCACTTCTCTTGACCTTTCCAGTCTTGGTAGTGTTACCAGTATTGGAAATGATTTCTTGTGTTATTGTTCACAAATCACTTCTCTTGACCTTTCAGGTTTTAGTAGTGTCACCAGTATTGGAAATTATTTCTTGTCTTGTTGTACACAAATCACTTCTCTTGACCTTTCAGGTCTTAATAGTGTCACCAGTATTGGAGATTATTTTTTATATTATTGTTCACAAATCACTTCTCTTGACCTTTCCAGTCTTGGTAGTGTCACCAGTATTGGAAATGATTTCTTGTGTTATTGTTCACAAATCACTTGGGTAACGAAACTCGGATAGCGCGCCTCCTCGTGGTGTTACCTGGATGCACCTTGTGTGTAACTAGAGTGCTGACGTATTGTTGTTGCTGTGTATTCTTTTACCCCCGTTTTATTTTCCGGTAGCCTAACCTTTAAAAAAAAAAAAGGACAACATAGCAGAAGGTCAGGTGATCCGGCCCGGGATACTCAGGCACCCAGAGCTCACAGGGGCCACCGGGTTTTTATTTTTTCCTTAGTGGCATGATTTCCCTTTACCCCCATTTCCTTCAAACTTCCCCCGTTTAGTCTTTTCACGCATGGGGGGATTATAAGTTCAGGTCGCCTGAAATGTATTAACAGTATCAGCCCCGCGAGTTACTCGGGGAGCTCCCATGCAATGTGTGGAGAAAGAGGCCATCCCTCCCCCTACCTCTCTGCTTTACTACGTCGTTTTTTGTGTGTGGCATTTCTTTTCTTATATTCTTTTCTTTTCAATCTTGTTCCTTCACACGCAGTTGTTCGAGCGGTTGTGAACCACCTTGGGTCTCTTACGGTCTCCAAGCTACTGTTGTGCGAAGAAACAAATCTGTTGGTGCGGTGGCCTTCCGACGCCACCTGGACCGCAACTCGTTCACAGTGCCCTACCCGGTTCTCCACCGGACCGCCTGAGCGACGGGATCCATGGGATTCAAACCCCTAAACACTGGTTAATTTATTGTTCACAAATCACTTCTCTTGACCTTTCGGGTTTTAGTAGTGTCGCCAGTATTGGAGATAGTTTCTTGTGTTATTGTTCACAAATCACTTGGGTAACGAAACTCGGATAGCGCGCCTCCTCGTGGTGTTACCTGGATGCACCTTGTGTGTAACTAGAGTGCTGACGTATTGTTGTTGTTGCTGTGTATTCTTTTACCCCCGTTTTATTTTCCGGTAGCCTAACCTTTAAAAAAAAAGGACAACATAGCAGAAGGTCAGGTGATCCGGCCCGGGATACTCAGGCACCCAGAGCTCACAGGGGCCACCGGGTTTTTATTTTTTCCTTAGTGGCATGATTTCCCTTTACCCCTATTTCCTTCAAACTTCCCCCGTTTAGTCTTTTCACGCATGGGGGGATTATAAGTTCAGGTCGCCTGAAATGTATTAACAGTATCAGCCCCGCGAGTTACTCGGGGAGCTCCCATGCAATGTGTGGAGAAAGAGGCCATCCCTCCCCCTACCTCTCTGCTTTACTACGTCGTTTTTTGTGTGTGGCATTTCTTTTCTTATATTCTTTTCTTTTCAATCTTGTTCCTTCACACGCAGTTGTTCGAGCGGTTGTGAACCACCTTGGGTCTCTTACGGTCTCCAAGCTACTGTTGTGCGAAGAAACAAATCTGTTGGTGCGGTGGCCTTCCGACGCCACCTGGACCGCAACTCGTTCACAGTGCCCTACCCGGTTCTCCACCGGACCGCCTGAGCGACGGGATCCATGGGATTCAAACCCCTAAACACTGGTTAATTTATTGTTCACAAATCACTTCTCTTGACCTTTCTGGTCTTAGTAGTGTCACCAGTATTGGAGATAGTTTCTTGTGTTATTGTTCACAAATCACTTCTCTTGACCTTTCTGGTCTTAGTAGTGTCACCAGTGTTGGAGATTATTTTTTGTATAAGTGTTCACGAATCACTTCTCTTGACCTTTCCTGTCTTAGTAGTGTCACCAGTATTGAAAATGATTTCTTATCTTATTGTTCAAAAATCACTTCTCTTGACCTTTCCTGTCTTAGTAGTGTCACTAGTATTGAAAATGATTTCTTATCTTATTGTTCAAAAATCACTTCTCTTGACCTTTCCTGTCTTAGTAGTGTCACCAGTATTGGAGATTGTTTTTTATATTATTGTTCACAAATCACTTCTCTTGACCTTTCCAGTCTTGGTAGTGTCACCAGTATTGGAAATGATTTCTTGTGTTATTGTTCACAAATCACTTCTCTTGACCTTTCGGGTCTTAGTAGTGTCGCCAGTATTGGAAATTATTTCTTGTTTAATTGTTCACGAATCACTTCTCTTGACCTTTCTGGTCTTAGTAGTGTCACCAGTATTGGAGATAGTTTCTTGCGTTATTGTTCACGAATCACTTCTCTTGACCTTTCCTGTCTTAGTAGTGTCACCAGTGTTGGAGATTGTTTTTTGTATAAGTGTTCACAAATCACTTCTCTTGACCTTTCGGGTCTTAGTAGTGTCGCCAGTATTGGAAATTATTTCTTGTTTAATTGTTCACGAATCACTTCTCTTGACCTTTCTGGTCTTAGTAGTGTCACCAGTATTGGAGATAGTTTCTTGCGTTATTGTTCACGAATCACTTCTCTTGACCTTTCCTGTCTTAGTAGTGTCACCAGTGTTGGAGATTGTTTTTTGTATAAGTGTTCACGAATCACTTCTCTTGACCTTTCCTGTCTTAGTAGTGTCACCAGTATTGAAAATGATTTCTTATCTTATTGTTCAAAAATCACTTCTCTTGACCTTTCCTGTCTTAGTAGTGTCACCAGTATTGGAGATTGTTTTTTGTATAAGTGTTCACAAATCACTTCTCTTGACCTTTCCGGTCTTAGTAGTGTCACCAGTATTGGAAATAGTTTCTTGCGTTATTGTTCACAAATCACTTCTCTTGACCTTTCCGGTCTTAATAGTGTCACCAGTATTGGAAATAACTTTTTGGAAAATTCTCCGTTGCTACCCCAAAACTTTATTTTTCTCCGTTGTAGTCCACCTAAAAGAATTTTTCTCCGTTGTGTTTTTTTTTCTTTTTTTTTTTCGCTGTTGTGTGCCACCTATATTTATTTTTCGCTGTTGTGTGTCACCTGACCTTTTTCCCTTTTTTTTTTCTTTGTGCACCTGTCGACCTGGTTAGTTAGATACCATATACTCATCTGATGGATTGATTGAAAGCTAATAACACAAACGGTTAAGGATGTGATGACTTGGGAAATGATAAAAGTAATCTTCCTTCTGGAACTTCTGCTCAGTACATGCAAATGCATCTTGACACGCGGGAACCCTTCGGGCAGTACTGCGCTCTTGATAATTTAAGGTAGCCTTAAAAAAGCTCTCATGCCTGCATGAGTTAGATACCCTGATAACCCGGTCAGAAACAGGAGTGTCGCTTGCGACCAGGCTGTCTGTAACTCGCAGGTGTCTTGACTTTGAAATTCGGTTGAAATGACGTGTAAGTGGACAACAGTTCTCTGTAAGGTGACCCAGCCCTGCACACATACCGTTCTTTACATGCACTCAGTAAAACTTCCAGAGGCTGAGAACACTATCAAGACCTGACGAAAAACCCAACCTTTCCGTGAGTACTTGTCTTTGCTCATCTCGTCAAGCCAGACGAACATCGTACAAACGTTATCTCAACATCCGTGTGCGCTTAAGGTGAGCGGGTGTTCATGGAAACTTTGTGGCTGAAAATAAATTTTGGTGGTGGTTTTTAGGGATTCTCATTTTTTTCTTGCTGTTCTGGACCTAGGTCCCCTTGATAGTTTGTTTGTTTTTTTACTCTACGTTTCCAGATAATAAATACTCAACACCTACCTACCTACTACCAAATGCCTGGAAACATGGACTCCCCGCAGACTGCAACTGTGATCGCATCTGAGGATACTGTTACACCTGTCCCGACCATAAACGTGCCGGTGTTCAATGTTCCGACACCAACTCTGGGACGTGTCTTCCCTAGCGAGAGTGCACTCCTGACAAGCGTCACCCTCGCCTGCTGCTCCACTGGAAGGAGGTTTAGCAGACAAAAGCGAAAAAAAAAAAGAGTTGTTCACAACAGCGAAAAAACTTTTTGGGTGCAGGCAACGGAGAAAAAACTTTTTTTTATGTAGGCAACGGAGAATTCTCCTAATTTTTTATATTATTGTTCAGAAATCACTTCTCTTGACCTTTCCTGTCTTAGTGATGTGATGGAAATTGGTGAGTGCTTCCTCGATAATTGCAGCGCCCTGAAAACTGTTCAGCTGCCTCAAAATAATAGAGCTCTCTTTGAACGGTCTGTTAAATGTAAAGTGTTGAATTGATTCTTGGTTGTCATTTATTTTTTGTATTTTTGTTTGAAGTATTGTAAGTTACTGAAAAAAAATTTGTTCGGACGGGAAAACAATAAAATAGTTTTTATGTTTCCCAATTTCCGTGTTAGTTTAAGTTGAAGCCATTTCTCTTTTTCTCTTTCTCTTTTTTTTGTTTTTTTTTTTCCTTTTCTGTAGTTCAAAATAATTTAAAAGAAATCCACGAAGAGCTAACAATTCTCAGAAGGGAGGAACTCCGTCTCGATGCGGAACTAACAAAAGTAGATTTAGTTCATTTGAAACCTAGACTACGAAAGTTACTTCAAAATGATACTATTACAAATTAAACGGAAATGAGAAAAAAAAAAAACACACGAAAGGAACCTTTTTCCATTCTCCTCTTCCCCATTTTTCTTTGTCGCAATTTCCGTAAGCAAGTTTGGGAATCCAAGCTACGCAGACCGAAGGTACAGACGGTGAACATTCGTGTTCCTAATTCACCTCCTCCAACTATTCCTCACCGAGAAGCACAGAGGATACTTCGTCTCAATCCCGCAACGGATCCAACCGGAGTTATCTGTAACCGCCGTGATTAAACTCAACACGGTTGACTACGGCACAGCCTTTGCGGCAGCTCGGCGTTGATCATCTCACACAAAACCAACAAGCTGCCACTTGTGCAGAATCCCGAAAAAGAGCTGATCACTCGACAAGAGATTGGTATTCTCGCAATGCCACCACCGACAGCTGATTCCCATTTTTATATCAGAGGCGTGTAAGGTCCTAGCTTATCAAGGCTGGGCAGTGGAGGAAGCAATACACCTCCGAAAGAAAGGAGCCAGAGGTTTCTTTGTAGTGAAATCCTTGGGGGAACCGAACTTCTCTAAGCTTTTTATCAATGGCTATGGCCTTCTCTCAATTAGCTGACAATATATAAAATAAAACTTATTTACCCACAAAATACAAATTATACCAGCGTGTATTTTCTTTCATTTCTTTTTTGCCTTCCATCCCAAGATGTTTATATTGAGAAGTAATCTTTTAGAAGGTAATATGAGAAACACTTTGCCGTGTTATAGAAAACCTGAATTGCTTTCTTTCAGGTGACACGATTTTTTTAAAAAAGATATTAATTAAAACTCAATTCGACCATTTAATTTATAATGCAGAGTTTTTTACTACATTTGCAGAGTGTTTTTTACCTACACTGGAACATTCCCTTTTCACTCCCCTTCTTTCTTTTCTTTCGAAACCTGACTAGTTACTTCAAAAAAGGCTAAGTAAAGCATCACACCACGTCACTGCATCCTTGACAGATGATAAATTATCGTTGTGTTAATGTGATACCAAACAGTTGTATTTAACAAATTCAAACATTAAACCCCCTTTCTTTCTAGTCGACAGTATAATTAATTGTTTTAAAAAAAGAAAATTATTATTCTCTCCCTACACACCTTTTTTTTGATACATATTGGTCCGGCGCAGTTATGACCTTAAACTGACTGTACTATATGAAAGAAAGAAGATTTTTTATTTTTTTCACCTTCCCCCCAATCCCAGATCATTTCTCTTTTATTTTCTTTAGTTGTTTACAACCTGTTAGCCTCTGGGTAAGGTGGAGGCTGGAAGTCGATCACTTCCAGCCAATACTATGAAACTACAATCTTCGCGATTGGGTCCTTACTGATGCGGGCTACCCAGACCCCTCGTAGTCATCAGTTTGTATTTTGCTAACTAAACTAAACTAAACGTAAAAACATCACTTACATCAAATAAAGAAAGAAAAGAAGTGAATTATATTAAAGAATTACGTTACGACATCAATCATTTTATGTCGAACCAATGTAAAATACATTTGATTATGACTTCTGAGGACATCTGCAATACCTGCTGCAGTACAGGTAGAAACCTCTTTCTGGGAAGCAAGGTTCTTCTTCTACTGGCTGCGTCGCAGAGGTTTTCAAAAGCTTCGGATGTCTTGCGAAAGTCCACACCGAATTCGTATGGAGAGCCTGCATTAGAGATACCAAAAGCTTTGTCTTGTTGATAGTTTAGTTTTATTATTCATCTTTAGGTGTCATTTATTTATTTTTTTCGTGTATAGTATTTTCTTTTGGGTGGATCAGTTTTTTGCTTTTATGTCTCCTGAAGGTTGCGAATAAAAAAAAAGTAAAACAAATTTGTTTATTTGGTAAACTAGCTACGCAGTAGGCAGCTAGTTGGTTAGCCAGCGTAAGCTTTGTTGTTCGTGTGAGGTAGTTGTATTTACAAGGGGGTTGATAAGTTATTGATTTGTTGGTTTGTATTTTTATATTTTGTAAATAAAAATTAATTTTCCAACAGACTCTTGTTTCTTTTTGTGTTATTTTTACCCCACTAAACAAGAAATGGTCGTCGATGCTTTTGCTAATTTGGTCATCAGAGAAGGAGTAATTATTTCAGCACCAGCAGGCTGTAAAGCAGCTCGAGGAGACATGGTGTTGGCGTTAAACAACATCGTAATGAACGGAGGTGATGAACAAATCAAATGTGTAGTACAATATGCAGTGGAAGGAGAAGAGTTTGAAATGATGCTGCTGAGAGGAAGCAGGATAATCGTAATACACCCAAGTATCAGGGTCTTCAGGTTTAGACAAAGTCTCACCTAATCATCGTTTATCCACTGTCTTGTTTTATAGTACAGAGAGAAGTTTAGTAGTTCCTTTGAGACTCCTGTGTCAGCTAGTGACACATCGGTATCAGTGTTGGTGTGGAGTAGAATAATTAATTTCGTAATTTAGAAACTTCTAGTGAGCCACCCATGTGATAGTTGGTGTGCTTAACGGATACCTACTCGTATAGATAGAACTGTGCTTCTCCATTGCTTCTCCTTGGTCAGATCCAACAATTATATATGAAAGCAATTTCATTATTGTGCAAAATCAACCATTTAACCCTTTCACTCCGTTATTATTATTATTATGTTCTCGTTTTTCTTTTTTTTTGGTTTTTTCTTGTTTACTAAGAAGCTATTTTTTTTTGAAAAAAACTGACAATATATAAACTAAAATTTATATACCCACAAAATACAAATTATACCAGCGTGTATTTTCTTTTATTTATTTTTCATCTCGAAGACATGTTTTACGAGCGAAAGAGAATTGTGGCAGCGTAACGTTAACACCCTTGCTTTATAGGCTTGTTTCCGGTTGCGCACAAACAAATGTTTGCTCTCTGCAGAGGTATTCTACGAGTTATAGATGGCAACACACCGATGGAGATCTGTGCCCATGTGGACAACATGGCGGTAGTGGCGGCCGCGAGACGTGGTTATACCTTAGTTGCCAAGGCTTCACACATGCTAGAGTTTGTTATGAAGAAGCTTGAGGAGGCGGGATCGAGTTTACATCCCGTCGAAGGTTTTTGCCTTCCATCCCAATATGTTTATATTGAGAAGTAATCTTTTAGAAGGTAATATGAGAAACACTTTGCCGTGTTATAGAAAACCTGAATTGCTTTTTTTCAGGTGACACGATTTTTTTTAAAAAAGATATTAATTAAAACTCAATTCGAGCATTTAATTTATAATGCAGAGTTTTTTACTACATTTGCAGAGTGTTTTTTACCTACACTGGAACATTCCCTTTTCACTCCCCTTCTTTCTTTTCTTTCGAAACCTGACTAGTTACTTCAAAAAAGGCTAAGCAAAGCATCACTCCAAGTCACGGCATCCTTGACAGATGTTGAAAAACAGTTGTCTTTAACTAATTCAAACATTAATGTATAACTAATTGTTTTAAAAAAAGAAAATTATTTTTCTCTCCCTACACACCTTTTTTTTGATACATAAAAACATCACTTACATCAAATAAAGAAACGTCTTTCCCCTCCTGCTCCTCCTCCTCCTTCGCAAGAAGAAAGAAAAGAAGTGAATTAAATTAAAGAATTACGTTACGACATCAATCATTTTATGTCGAACCAATGTAAAATACATTTGATTATGACTTCTGAGGACATCTACAATACCTGCTGCAGTACAGGTAGAAACCTCTTTCTGGGAAGCAAGGTTCTTCTTCTACTGGCTGCGTCGCAGAGGTTTTCAAAAGCTTCGGATGTCTTGCGAAAGTCCACACCGAATTCGTATGGAGAGCCTGCATTGGAGATACCAAAAGCTTTGTCTTGTTGATAGTTTAGTTTTATTATTCATCTTTAGGTGTCATTTATTTATTTTTTTCGTGTATAGTATTTTCTTTTGGGTGGATCAGTTTTTTGCTTTTATGTCTCCTGAAGGTTGCGAATAAAAAAAAAGTAAAACAAATTTGTTTATTTGGTAAACTAGCTACGCAGTAGGCAGCTAGTTGGTTAGCCAGCGTAAGCTTTGTTGTTCGTGTGAGGTAGTTGTATTTACAAGGGGGTTGATAAGTTATTGATTTGTTGGTTTGTATTTTTATATTTTGTAAATAAAAATTAATTTTCCAACAGACTCTTGTTTCTTTTTGTGTTATTTTTACCCCACTAAACAAGAAATGGTCGTCGATGCTTTTGCTAATTTGGTCATCAGAGAAGGAGTAATTATTTCAGCACCAGCAGGCTGTAAAGCAGCTCGAGGAGACATGGTGTTGGCGTTAAACAACATCGTAATGAACGGAGGTGATGAACAAATCAAATGTGTAGTACAATATGCAGTGGAAGGAGAAGAGTTTGAAATGATGCTGCTGAGAGGAAGCAGGATAATCGTAATACACCCAAGTATCAGGGTCTTCAGGTTTAGACAAAGTCTCACCTAATCATCGTTTATCCACTGTCTTGTTTTATAGTACAGAGAGAAGTTTAGTAGTTCCTTTGAGACTCCTGTGTCAGCTAGTGACACATCGGTATCAGTGTTGGTGTGGAGTAGAATAATTAATTTCGTAATTTAGAAACTTCTAGTGAGCCACCCATGTGATAGTTGGTGTGCTTAACGGATACCTACTCGTATAGATAGAACTGTGCTTCTCCATTGCTTCTCCTTGGTCAGATCCAACAATTATATATGAAAGCAATTTCATTATTGTGCAAAATCAACCATTTAACCCTTTCACTCCGTTATTATTATTATTATGTTCTCGTTTTTCTTTTTTTTTGGTTTTTTCTTGTTTACTAAGAAGCTATTTTTTTTTGAAAAAAACTGACAATATATAAACTAAAATTTATATACCCACAAAATACAAATACAAATTGCTTTATAGGCTTGTTTCCGGTTGCGCACAAACAAATGTTTGCTCTCTGCAGAGGTATTCTACGAGTTATAGATGGCAACACACCGATGGAGATCTGTGCCCATGTGGACAACATGGCGGTAGTGGCGGCCGCGAGACGTGGTTATACCTTAGTTGCCAAGGCTTCACACATGCTAGAGTTTGTTATGAAGAAGCTTGAGGAGGCGGGATCGAGTTTACATCCCGTCGAAGGTTTTTGCCTTCCATCCCAATATGTTTATATTGAGAAGTAATCTTTTAGAAGGTAATATGAGAAACACTTTGCCGTGTTATAGAAAACCTGAATTGCTTTTTTTCAGGTGACACGATTTTTTTTAAAAAAGATATTAATTAAAACTCAATTCGAGCATTTAATTTATAATGCAGAGTTTTTTACTACATTTGCAGAGTGTTTTTTACCTACACTGGAACATTCCCTTTTCACTCCCCTTCTTTCTTTTCTTTCGAAACCTGACTAGTTACTTCAAAAAAGGCTAAGCAAAGCATCAAACCAAGTCACGGCATCCTTGACAGATGTTGAAAAACAGTTGTCTTTAACTAATTCAAACATTAATGTATAATTAATTGTTTTAAAAAAAGAAAATTATATTTCTCTCCCTACACACCTTTTTTTTGATACATAAAAACATCACTTACATCAAATAAAGAAACGTCTTTCCCCTCCTGCTCCTCCTCCTCCTTCGCAAGAAGAAAGAAAAGAAGTGAATTAAATTAAAGAATTACGTTACGACATCAATCATTTTATGTCGAACCAATGTAAAATACATTTGATTATGACTTCTGAGGACATCTACAATACCTGCTGCAGTACAGGTAGAAACCTCTTTCTGGGAAGCAAGGTTCTTCTTCTACTGGCTGCGTCGCAGAGGTTTTCAAAAGCTTCGGATGTCTTGCGAAAGTCCACACCGAATTCGTATGGAGAGCCTGCATTGGAGATACCAAAAGCTTTGTCTTGTTGATAGTTTAGTTTTATTATTCATCTTTAGGTGTCATTTATTTATTTTTTTCGTGTATAGTATTTTCTTTTGGGTGGATCAGTTTTTTGCTTTTATGTCTCCTGAAGGATTCGAATAAAAAAAAAGTAAAACAAATTTGTTTATTTGGTAAACTAGCTACGCAGTAGGCAGCTAGTTGGTTAGCCAGCGTAAGCTTTGTTGTTCGTGTGAGGTAGTTGTATTTACAAGGGGGTTGATAAGTTATTGATTTGTTGGTTTGTATTTTTATATTTTGTAAATAAAAATTAATTTTCCAACAGACTCTTGTTTCTTTTTGTGTTATTTTTACCCCACTAAACAAGAAATGGTCGTCGATGCATTTGCTATTTTGGTTATCAGAGAAGGAGTTATTTTTTCAGCACCAGCAGGCTGTAAAGCAGCTCGAGGAGGCATGGTGTTGGCGTTAAACAACATCGTAATGAACGGAGGTGATGAACAAATCAAATGTGTGGTACAATAGCATAGGTTTACTTATATCTTTTATTTGACTCTTCTCACATTATCTGCAGTTCGCGTGTTTGTTAACTGCTCTCGCAGGCTCTCCTTTATACCTTTATATCCAAGTAATGCAATTAGCCTAAGTACACCTTCCTCCCAGCTAATTCACAAGATGAAACTGTATTCAGTTTTTGCTTCTCTAACTTTGGGACTTTCTGAAGTCGCAGCAGCAGACTTGTCTCAGCTTCTGCAATCAACAACATTCATGAATGTTGGTATTTGGAAGAACACCAGTGGTACGGCTATCGTCATGCAAGAAGCTCGAGATTTAGAACCTGAAAATATTACGAGGGCTGAGTTTGCTTGGGCTGGAGGCAGCTCTTACCCGCAGGTGTACTCCGACAGAGTGAATGAGTGGAAACCAAATGCCATCAAGCAGGGAGTTGACTTGCCTGGATATAATTTGTCGCAGGTTGCTGTGGCAACTCAGGATGACTGCGACACAGCCTGTCACGGAAACGTGTCTTGTCGGGCTTGGGTTTACACCGAGGCTAAAACAGCCCTTGGTGGTTGTTCTAAAGGAAGTAATTGCTGCTACCTTAAGAATGGAATTCCTGCTGAGATCACCTCAACCCTTCAGTTGTCTTCTCGTGTTGTGAGAATGTCTTACGGTGAAGACGATGCGCACCCTGCTGTTGGAGTGCGGTCTGCTCCACCTTTGGGAGGTCTCGCCACGGGTACGATCGAACTTCGTGCCGACGGAACTCTCACTGCGTGGACCGTTGAGAACAACAGCCCTGGTGGTTCTGCGAAACTCCCTAAGCAAAAGCACGCCTTCTTCGCTGCCCGTGTGCAGGACGGTCCGAAGACTTGGTCCCGCGTCCTTCAGACACAACCTGAGGGAGCCGTTTCCGGATCGGGAGTGTCGGAGATGCACTTCGGGGGTTCACCACCGATGACCCGCCTGCAAGTGAAGGATGCCGCACAGCCGAACGTCGACATTTCCCTGTTCGGATACGGTCGTTTGTCTGCTGGCAACATGACCAAGTCGCACCACCCTGCGATTGCCTTCTCGATGGTGTTCACCAACAAGGGTTCGAAGTCTGTGAACGTGGCTTCTCTTTTCAACTTGCCGACGTACAACGAGAACATCAACAGGGACGGTACGGTGTTGTCGACCTTCAGCACCGGTTCAGAGGTTGCTTGCATGTCGAAGTGCACTGCCGATGCTGCGTGTGGTAGTTGGAAGTTGGTTAAGAACACTTGTTCGTTGATCAAGGAGATGCCGTACTACGCATTCATGGACGGAGTGAACAGCGGGACTCCTGTGACTGTGTCGAAGAAGAGCCCGCAGTGTGTCGGTCTGGACAAGAGAGGCAACGCCGCGATGTCTGGAGGATACACGTTGTGCGGTACTGGAGGGAAGGTGACGATGGGAAGCGGTTCGAAGAAATCGTTTGGACAGTTTTCCGCTGACGGGTTCCTCGACAACACTGTTGCGTTGGACGACTCGATCTCGCTTTCCGTGAACGAGACTGTGGCAGCTGGAGAGACGGTGACTTTGACGATTGTCCTTGGGTACTACTTCCCAAACCACAACTACTTGAACCAAATGCTGGGGAACCAATACACGAAGTATTTCACTTCAGCAAAGGACTCCGCTGAGCAGCTGATGTCTGGGTTGACGGATGTTGTTGGCGATGCGCTTGCTATCCAGAAACCCCTTCAGAAGAGCACTCTTCCTGTTTGGATGTCAGACACGTTGTTGGGTCAGCTTCACCACATGAGATCTGCGATGTGGTTCCACGACGGACGTTGGAGACAATGGGAGGCCTACGACTGTGTGAACATGGACTCTGTTCACAACGACGGTGAGCGTCACATTCCGTACATCATGTTGTTCCCTGAATCTACTAAAAACAAGATGGTCGGATGGGGAAAAGCGCAGAATTCGAATGGAATGATCAATGAACAGTTGGCGTGTGGTTGCAAAGGTGCAATTGACTCTCAATTCGAGCACGGTTGTGGAAGAGTGATGTCTGACGTATCTTCGATGTACATTGTTTACTTGTTGGAGCTTCTGAGATGGAACAACGACCAAGACTTTGTGAAGGAGTGGTTTCAAACTGCGAAGAAGGCCGCTGACTGGCAGATCTCTGTCTCGACATTCCACAACATGCCGTACAAGTTGCAGACTACTTACGACGTGCTCGGCCTGAACCAGTACGAAACGTGTTCTTACTCTGCTGTATTCCACATTCTTGCTATGAGAAGTATGGCTGAGTTGTGTGTGTTCATGGGAGACACGGCTGGAGCGGAGAAGTACAACAACGCTGCGAAGGTTTCCCAGGAATCGTTTGAGAGCATCATGTGGAATGAGGAGCTTGGTGCTTACATTGCGTACTTTGGTGGAAACGAGACCATCATGGCTGACACTTTCTATGCACAGACGCTGGCGTACACTGTTGGTTTGGAGACACTCGTGAACGAGACTAGACTCATGAAGCACTTGGAGACTGAGCAGAAAGTGAACTTCGATGGTGTCGGTCTTCAGATTCTGACTGGCCGTGCAGGTCACAGTGACCCTGACATCTGGATGATGGCTAACGGTGATCACGGTGCTCTGTTGCTCCGCAATGCGAAGACGAGCAGTGACGTGGAGCGTGCGTTGTCGGAAACTGAGACTCCATTCAAGAGAATCCGCACTGGTTTGAATGATGTTTGGAATGCCGCTGGTATCCTCAGAGGAAACTACGGGAGGTTTCCGGGATCGAACTATGTCACTTCCCACTACGGGTACTACATGACTCTTTGGCACACCTTGTTGGCGATGACGAAGCAGGTTGTGAACCTTCCTGAGGGAATTGTTTCGTTCGACCCTGCGTACGCGACCAACGAAGAGTACTCTCTGCCTGTGTTCATTCCGGGTGTTGTTAGTGAGCTCAGCAACGACCAGAAGCAGTGGAAGCTTTGCCTCACTGCGGGAACCCTCTCTGATGTTACGATCACAGTGAATGGTAAGTCTGCTCCGAAGGCGACCCTTTCTGCTCCGAACTGTGTTTCGGTTGCGTGGTGAGGAAGTGCAGAGTTGTGATGCAGTGATGAGATGTGTTCTTTGAACTTCATTTATGATATAATTGATTTGTGACCTGTTGAATGTGTGTGGAGTTGATTTCCAACTCTTTTTTGTGTAACGACGTCCGCCAGTACAAGTGGTTAGTTGTCTTTTTTTCTGTTTGTTTCTTATTATTGAAAGATGGTAACTAACTGTGTTTGAGAATATTGTATTCGAAAATAACGTAGTGCTTTAGATTTCTTTTATTTTATAAAGAGACGGGGCTTCAAAGATACGGCATCTTCTGTTCGCATGGAATATTTAACCAGCCATCTTTCTTTATCATTTTTTTTTATCAACGTTGTTTTAATTCTTCATAGTTTGTACTCGTTTAAAGAGATTTGCTCTCTGGTTATTTTTTATGCATTCAGGTGAGGTTTGAGAAGCCGTGAAGCTGAGTAATTCGATCGCCTCGCTATATTGCTTTTGGCTGGCGGGTTTTTACATCCCCGTAAATTGCAGTCAAGACAATTAAACGTTTCATTTGGTGGTTAAGACGGAAGACTTTCAAAATTATCTGAACTGTTGGTAATAAAATCTTAAGCAGGATCACTTATTATTCATAAGTCACGATTGGTTGATTAGGTTTTTTGTGTATCTTTAGTTTGATTGATGGCATTTCGTTTATTTCAAACTTGCTTTGATGGCATCTTTCGCAAGTTGTAAACACCGACCTTATGCTGTCGAACTGACGGGTCAAGGAAATATTTCAGTTATCGTAGAACGTATTGTTGTATTTGAGATTTAATCTTCCGTCTTAAACACCTTTTTGTTATTATTTAATATTCCACCGCTGTTGTTTTTTTGATATATTCCTCCCTTACTTCGTGACTTCTTTTGCCTCCTCAAGTTGAATAGACGAGGAGCAGAGAGTGATTCTTATTTAATGTTAGTTTTGGAGCTTTCTTATTAATGAATTTTCAAATCGAACAGCTTTATCCAAAGACATGAGAATTCCGCTGTCGCGGAAATGTTTTGTTGTCGTCTTGTTATGCTTATTTAGTTATGTTCAACAGGAGATGTTGTTTCTTTATTTCTGATGGGGTTCGGCATCGTTCTTGAACGAGGGAGTTTGGAAGAACACCAGCGGGACAGCAATTGTTTTGCAAGATTCAATATATTTAGAACCTGAGAATGTGACTGGAGCTGAATATGTATTAGCTTTTCTCATACATTTGTTAGTCTGGTCCTGCTATTCTTTGAATCGCTTTTCTCTGTTTAGTTTTAGTGTCACATTACCAACTTCTGTTTCAGTATTTTCAAAATGAAAATCTCATCCGCTGTTGCGGTATTTTCGGTGGGGCTTTCCCAAGTTGCCGGAGATGATCTGTCTGATATGCTGCAGTCGGCATCGTTCTTGAACGAAGGAGTTTGGAAGAACACCAGCGGTACGGCTATCGTCATCGCAGAGGCTAACTGCTTAGAACCTGAGAATGTTACGAAGACAGAATTCGCTTGGGCTTATTATGGTAGTGCCCCACAGGTATACTCCGACAGAGTGAATGAGTGGAAACCAAATGCCATCAAGCAGGGAGTTGACTTGCCTGGATATGATTTGTTGCAAGTTGCTGTGGCAACTCAGGATGACTGCGACACAGCCTGTCACGGAAATGTCGATTGCCGTGCGTGGGTGTTTGCCCCAAAAGCCCCATCAAAACTTGGAAACTGTGAGAAGGGAAGCAGCTGCTGCTTCCTTAAGAATGGAATTCCTGCTGAGAGCACCTCAACTCTTCAGTTTTCATCTCGTGTTGTGAGAATGTCTTACGGTGAAGACGATGCGCACCCTGCTATCGGTATCAGATCTGCTCCTCCTTTGGGAGGTCTCGCCGCAGGTACGATCGAACTTCGTGCCGACGGAACTCTCACTGCGTGGACTGTTGAGAACAACAGCCCTGCCGGTTCCGCTAAACTCCCTAAGCAAAAGCACGCCTTCTTCGCTGCCCGTGTGCAGGACGGTCCGAAGACTTGGTCCCGCGTCCTTCAGACACAACCTGAGGGAGCCGTTTCCGGATTGGGAGTGTCGGAGATGCACTTCGGAGGCTCGTCTCCGATGACCCGCCTGCAGGTGAAGGATGCCGCACAGCCGAACGTCGACATTTCCTTGTTCGGATACGGTCGTTTGTCTGCTGGCAACATGACCAAGTCGCACCACCCTGCGATTGCCTTCTCGATGGTGTTCACCAACAAGGGTTCGAAGTCTGTGAACGTGGCTTCTCTTTTCAACTTGCCGACGTACAACGAGAACATCAACAGGGACGGTACGGTGTTGTCGACCTTCAGCACCGATTCGGAAGTTGCTTGCATGTCGAAGTGCACTGCCGATGCTGCGTGTGGTAGTTGGAAGTTGGTTAAGAACACTTGTTCGTTGATCAAGGAGATGCCGTACTACGCATTCATGGACGGAGTGAACAGCGGGACTCCTGTGACTGTGTCGAAGAAGAGCCCGCAGTGTGTCGGTCTGGACAAGAGAGGCAACGCCGCGATGTCTGGAGGATACACGTTGTGCGGTACTGGAGGGAAGGTGACGATGGGAAGCGGTTCGAAGAAATCGTTTGGACAGTTTTCCGCTGACGGGTTCCTCGACAACACTGTTGCGTTGGACGACTCGATCTCGCTTTCCGTGAACGAGACTGTGGCAGCTGGAGAGACGGTGACTTTGACGATTGTCCTTGGGTACTACTTCCCAAACCACAACTACATGAGCCAAATGCTGGGGAACCAATACACGAAGTATTTCACTTCGGCGACGGACTCTGCTGAGCAGCTGATGTCTGGGTTGACGGATGTTGTTGGCGATGCGCTTGCTATCCAGAACCCCCTTCTGAAGAGCACTCTTCCTGTTTGGATGTCAGACACGTTGATTGGTCAGCTTCACCACATGAGATCTGCGATGTGGTTCCACGACGGACGTTGGAGACAATGGGAGGCCTACGACTGTCTAAACATAGATTCAGTTCACAACGACGGTGAGCGTCACATTCCGTACATCATGTTGTTCCCTGAATCGACGAAGAGCAAGATGGTCGGATGGGGAAAAGCGCAGAATTCGAATGGAATGATCAATGAGCAGTTGGCGTGTGGTTGCAAAGACAAAATTGACCCTGGATTCGAGCACGGTTGTGGAAGAGTGATGTCTGATGTATCTTCGATGTACATTGTTTACTTGTTGGAGCTTCTGAGATGGAACAACGACCAAGACTTTGTGAAGGAGTGGTTTCAAACTGCGAAGAGGGCCGCTGACTGGCAGATCTCTGTCTCGACATTCCACAACATGCCGTACAAGTTGCAGACAACCTATGATATGCTCGGCCTGAACATGTTCGAAACCTGTTCTTACTCTGCTGTATTCCACATTCTTGCTATGAGAAGTATGGCTGAGCTGTGTGTGTTCATGGGAGACACGGCTGGAGCGGAGAAGTACAACAACGCTGCGAAGGTTTCCCAAGAATCGTTTGAGAGCATCATGTGGAATGAGGAGCTTGGTGCTTACATTGCGTACTTTGGTGGAAACGAGACCATCATGGCTGACACTTTCTATGCACAGACGCTGGCGTACACTGTTGGTTTCGAGACACTCGTGAACGAGACTAGACTCATGAAGCACTTGGAGACTGAGCAGAAAGTGAACTTCGATGGTGTCGGTCTTAAGATTCTGACTGGCCGTCCTGGCTACGGTCACAGTGAGCAGGACATCTGGATGATGGCTAACGGTGATCACGGTGCTCTGTTGCTCCGCAATGCGAAGACGAGCAGTGACGTGGAGCGTGCGTTGTCGGAAACTGAGACTCCGTTTAAGAGAATCCGCACTGGTTTGAATGATGTTTGGAATGCCGCTGGTATCCTCAGAGGAAACTACGGGAGGTTCCCGGGATCGAACTATGTCACTTCCCACTACGGGTACTACATGACTCTTTGGCACACCTTGTTGGCGATGACGAAGCAGGTTGTGAACCTTCCTGAGGGAATTGTTTCGTTCGACCCTGCGTACGCGACCAACGAAGAGTACTCTCTGCCTGTGTTCATTCCGGGTGTTGTTGGTGAGCTCAGCAACGACCAGAAGCAGTGGAAGCTTTGCCTCACTGCGGGAACCCTCTCTGATGTTACGATCACAGTGAATGGTAAGTCTGCTCCTAAGGCGACCCTTTCTGCTCCGAACTGTGTTTCGGTTGCCTGGTGAGGTTGTAGAGGAGATGTTGAATGACGGAAATAGATTTATAATGACAAAAAAAACTAAATATTTGTGAGTGATGGTTTTGCGTAATCCTTTTTCGGATCTATGACGTCCGCAGCTGGCGGCTCGTTGTTTTTTTGTTTAAATATTTTTTTGGTTTTGTTGTTTGAGTTTCTTTTTTCATTTCTGTTATTGTGTTCGTGTTAGAAAAGACCCATCTCAATGTACATACATGGTTATTCATATCTTTTATAATCAGCTGATGTTTTCTTCTGACTTGGTGACAGAAGTAATCACAAATTATGTGTATTTAAAGTCACCTCTCTTTGAAACAATTAAAGATGTGATGCATTGACAAGATGTGTTCGTTGGATTACTTTTTGTTGTCATGTTTTGTGACTTTACTAAATGTGTATTGAGTTGATATCCAACTTTCTTCTGTGTAACGACGTCCGCCAGTACAAGCGGTTCGTTGTCTTTTTTTCTGTTTGTTTCTTATTATTGAAAGATGGTAACTAACTGTGTTGATGGCATTCCTGTTCCTTTTTGGGAGAAGTCTTGTATTCGAAAGTAACGAAGTGTCCTTTGGCATTCTTTTTATTTCATAAGAAGAATGTTTCATTTGAATGAGGTTAGAGGGCAGTTGATATTTATTTCTCCTGTCGTAAACCCAGTTTTTGTTTTGTTTCGAGGACAAGGCTTCTTCTGTCCGCATGGAATGTTTAACCAGCCATCTTTCTTTATCATTTTCTTTATCAACGTTATTTTAATTCTTCAATACCACCACAGTTTGTACTCGTTGAAAGAGGTTTGCTGTCTGGTTCTTTTTTTTATACGTTTCTCATCTTCATTTTTGCTCATTTGTTGGGTAGAATGTCTTTTTGCTTTATTATTTTCTTTTTGCATTGTTCAGAGAAAAACGGTCTTTAAAAGATAAGTAATTTCTATTTGGCACCACTTTTTGATCTGATCTCGTAAACTAACTGGACCCCACACAACTTAAAGAACACTCAGCAGTTTTGTATTTTTGGAAAACCGCAGACAAAGCTGCGCAATCAACAAGATGACGTAATTATGTGTTATTTGTTGCTTTTTTTTTCTTTGATAAAAATTACTAAACTGGAAAATAAAACGTTTCATTTGGTGGCTAAGACGGAAGACTTTCAAAATTATCTGAACTGTTGGTAATAATATCTTAAGCAGGATCACTTATTATTCATAAGTCACGATTGGTTGATTAGGTTTTTTGTGTATCTTTAGTTTGATTGATGGCAATTCGTTTATTTCAAACTTGCTTTGATGGCATCTTTCGCAAGTTGTAAACACCGACCTTATGCTGTCGAACTGACGGGTCAAGGAAATATTTCAGTTATCGTAGAACGTATTGTTGTATTTGAGATTTAATCTTCCGTCTTAAACACCTTTTTGTTATTATTTAATATTCCACCGCTGTTGTTTTTTTGATATATTCCTCCCTTACTTCGTGACTTCTTTGCCTCCTCAAGTTGAATAGACGAGGAGCAGAGAGTGATTCTTATTTAATGTTTTTAGCGCTTTGTTGTTAATTTATTTTCCAATCAAACAGCTTTATCCAAAGACATGAGAATTCCATCCGCTGTCGCGGCACTGACGCTGGGTCTCTCCCAGGCAGCAGGTGCCGATATTTCACAGATGCTGCAGTCGGCATCGTTCTTGAACGAGGGAGTTTGGAAGAACACCAGCGGGACTGCAATTGTTTTGCAAGATTCAATGTATTTAGAACCTGAGAATGTGACTAGAGCTGAATTCGCTTGGTCTAGTAGTCTGAGTACACCTGTTGTACAGGTGTACTCAGACAGAGTACATGAGTGGAAACCAAATGCCATCAAGCAGGGAGTTGACTTGCCTGGATATGATTTGTCGCAGGTTGCTGTGGCAACTCAGGATGACTGCGACACAGCCTGTCACGGAAATGTCGATTGCCGTGCGTGGGTGTTTGCCCCAAAAGCCCCTTCAAAATTTGGAAAGTGTGAGCAGGGAAGCAGCTGCTGCTACCTTAAGAATGGAATTCCTGCTGAGATCACCTCAACCCTTCAGTTGTCCTCTCGTGTTGTGAGAATGTCTTACGGTGAGGACGATGCGCACCCTGCTGTCGGAGTGCGGTCTGCTCCTCCTTTGGGAGGTCTCGCCACGGGTACGATCGAACTTCGTGCCGACGGAACTCTCACTGCGTGGACTGTTGAGAACAACAATCCTGCTGGTTCTGTGAAACTTCCGAAGCAAAAGCACGCCTTCTTCGCTGCCCGTGTGCAGGACGGTCCGAAGACTTGGTCCCGCGTCCTTCAGACACAACCTGAGGGAGCCGTTTCCGGATCGGGAGTGTCGGAGATGCACTTCGGTGGTTCACCACCGATGACCCGCCTGCAGGTGAAGGATGCCGCACAGCCGAACGTCGACGTTTCCCTGTTCGGATACGGTCGTTTGTCTGCTGGCAACATGACCAAGTCGCACCACCCTGCGATTGCCTTCTCGATGGTGTTCACCAACAAGGGTTCGAAGTCTGTGAACGTGGCTTCTCTTTTCAACTTGCCGACGTACAACGAGAACATCAACAGGGACGGTACGGTGTTGTCGACCTTCAGCACCGATTCGGAAGTTGCTTGCATGTCGAAGTGCACTGCCGATGCTGCGTGTGGTAGTTGGAAGTTGGTTAAGAACACTTGTTCGTTGATCAAGGAGATGCCGTACTACGCATTCATGGACGGAGTGAACAGCGGGACTCCTGTGACTGTGTCGAAGAAGAGCCCGCAGTGTGTCGGTCTGGACAAGAGAGGCAACGCCGCGATGTCTGGAGGATACACGTTGTGCGGTACTGGAGGGAAGGTGACGATGGGAAGCGGTTCGAGGAAATCGTTTGGACAGTTTTCTGCTGACGGGTTCCTCGACAACACTGTTGCGTTGGACGACTCGATCTCACTTTCCGTGAACGAGACTGTGGCAGCTGGAGAGACGGTGACTTTGACGATTGTCCTTGGGTACTACTTCCCAAACCACAACTACTTGAACCAAATGCTGGGGAACCAATACACGAAGTATTTCACTTCAGCAAAGGACTCTGCTGAGCAGCTGATGTCTGGGTTGACGGATGCGGTTGGCGATGCGCTTGCTATCCAGAACCCGCTTCTGAAGAGCACTCTTCCTGTTTGGATGTCAGACACTTTGATTGGTCAGCTTCACCACATGAGGACTGCGATGTGGTTCCACGACGGACGTTGGAGACAATGGGAGGCCTACGACTGTGTGAACATGGACTCTGTTCACAACGACGGTGAGCGTCACATTCCGTACATCATGTTGTTCCCTGAATCTACTAAAAACAAGATGATCGGATGGGGAAAAGCGCAGAATTCGAATGGAATGATCAATGAGCAGTTGGCGTGTGGTTGCATGGGTGGAATTGACTCTCAATTCGAGCACGGTTGTGGAAGAGTGATGTCTGACGTATCTTCGATGTACATTGTTTACTTGTTGGAGCTTCTGAGATGGAACAACGACCAAGACTTTGTGAAGGAGTGGTTTCAAACTGCGAAGAAGGCCGCTGACTGGCATATTTCTGTCTCGACATTCCACAACATGCCGTACAAGTTGCAGACTACTTACGACGTGCTTGTCCTGAACCAGTACGAAACCTGTTCTTACTCTGCTGTATTCCACATTCTTGCTATGAGAAGTATGGCTGAGCTGTGTGTGTTCATGGGAGACACGGCTGGAGCGGAGAAGTACAACAACGCTGCGAAGGTTTCCCAAGAATCGTTTGAGAGCATCATGTGGAATGAGGAGCTTGGTGCTTACATTGCGTACTTTGGTGGAAACGAGACCATCATGGCTGACACTTTCTATGCACAGACGCTGGCGTACACTGTTGGTTTGGAGACACTCGTGAACGAGACTAGACTCATGAAGCACTTGGAGACTGAGCAGAAAGTGAACTTCGATGGTGTCGGTCTTCAGATTCTGACTGGCCGTGCAGGTCACACTGACCCTGACATCTGGATGATGGCTAACGGTGATCACGGTGCTCTATTGCTCCGCAATGCGAAGACGAGCAGTGACGTGGAGCGTGCGTTGTCGGAAACTGAGACTCCGTTCAAGAGAATCCGCACTGGTTTGAATGATGTTTGGAATGCCGCTGGTGTCCTCAGAGGAAACTACGGGAGGTTCCCGGGATCGAACTATATCACTTCCCACTACGGGTACTACATGACTCTTTGGCACACCTTGTTGGCGATGACGAAGCAGGTTGTGAACCTTCCTGAGGGAATTGTTTCGTTCGACCCTGCGTACGCGACCAACGAAGAGTACTCTCTGCCTGTGTTCATTCCGGGTGTTGTTGGTGAGCTCAGCAACGACCAGAAGCAGTGGAAGCTTTGCCTCACTGCGGGAACCCTCTCTGATGTTACGATCACAGTGAATGGTAAGTCTGCTCCGAAGGCGACCCTTTCTGCTCCGAACTGTGTTTCGGTTGCCTGGTGAGGAAGTGCAGAGATGTGATGCAGTGATAAGATGTGTTCTTTAAATTACTTCATTTGTGATTTTATTGTTTTTTTGATGTTTTGTGACTTACTAATTGCGTACTGAGATGAATTTCACCTCTTTTCCTGTGTAACGACGTCCGCCAGTACAAGCGGTTCGTTGTCTTTTTTCTGTTTGTTTCTTATTATGGAAAGATTTAAATTACTGTGCTAAAGATGTTCTGTTCCTGTTTGGGAAAAACGAGTAATTGAAGTCTTGTATTCGAAAGTAACGAAGTGTCCTTTGGCATTCTTTTATTTAGTTAAAAAGAATGTTTCATTTGAATGAGGTTAGAGGGCAGTTGATATTTATTTCTCCTGTCGTAAACCCAGTTTCTGTTTGTTTCGAAGACAAGGCTTCTTTCTACTCGTATAGAATTGTTAAGCAGTTTCTTTCCAGATTAATTCATTTATCAACGTTAGTTTAATTTTACAACACTACCACAAGGACCTTGCTATAATTTGCATTCTTCGGAGAGGTCCAAAATATAAATATTTTTTAAAGGTTTAAAAATTCAGTCCTTTGGCATTCTTTTATTTCGTTAAAAAGATGTTTCATTTGGTGGTTAAGACGGAAGACTTTCAAAATTATCTGAACTGTTGGTAATAATATCTTAAGCAGGATCACTTATTATTCATAAGTCACGATTGGTTGATTAGGTTTTTTGTGTATCTTTAGTTTGATTGATGGCATTTCGTTTATTTCAAACTTGCTTTGATGGCATCTTTCGCAAGTTGTAAACACCGACCTTATGCTGTCGAACTGACGGGTCAAGGAAATATTTCAGTTATTGTAGAACGTATTGTTGTATTTGAGATTTAATCTTCTGTCTTAAACACCTTTTTGTTATTATTTAATATTCCACCGCTGTTGTTTTTTTGATATATTCCTCCCTTACTTCGTGACTTCTTTGCCTCCTCAAGTTGAATAGACGAGGAGCAGAGAGTGATTCTTATTTAATGTTAGTTTTTGGCGCTTTGTTGTTAATTTATTTTCCAATCAAACAGCTTTATCCAAAGACATGAGAATTCCATCCGCTGTCGCGGCACTGACGCTGGGTCTCTCCCAGGCAGCAGGTGCCGATATTTCACAGATGCTGCAGTCGGCATCGTTCTTGAACGAGGGAGTTTGGAAGAACACCAGCGGGACTGCAATTGTTTTGCAAGATTCAATGTATTTAGAACCTGAGAATGTGACTAGAGCTGAATACGCTTGGGGTAGTGGCAATCCTGTAGTACAGGTGTACTCCGACAGAGTGAATGAGTGGAAACCAAATGCCAGCAAGCAGGGAGTTGACTTGCCTGGATATGATTTGTCGCAGGTTGCTGTGGCAACTCAGGATGACTGCGACACAGCCTGTCACGGAAATGTCGATTGCCGTGCGTGGGTGTTTGCCCCAAAGGCCCCTTCAAAATTTGGAAAGTGTGAGCAGGGAAGCAGCTGCTGCTACCTTAAGAATGGAATTCCTGCTGAGATCACCTCAACCCTTCAGTTGTCTTCTCGTGTTGTGAGAATGTCTTACGGTGAGGACGATGCGCACCCTGCTATCGGAGTGCGGTCTGCTCCTCCTTTGGGAGGTCTCGCCACGGGTACGATCGAACTTCGTGCCGACGGAACTCTCACTGCGTGGACTGTTGAGAACAACAGCCCTGCCGGTTCCGCTAAACTTCCGAAGCAAAAGCACGCCTTCTTCGCTGCCCGTGTGCAGGACGGTCCGAAGACTTGGTCCCGCGTCCTTCAGACACAACCTGAGGGAGCCGTTTCCGGATCGGGAGTGTCGCAGCTGAACTTCGGAGGCTCGTCTCCGATGACCCGCCTGCAGGTGAAGGATGCCGCACAGCCGAACGTCGACATTTCCCTGTTCGGATACGGTCGTTTGTCTGCTGGCAACATGACCAAGTCGCACCACCCTGCGATTGCCTTCTCGATGGTGTTCACCAACAAGGGTTCGAAGTCTGTGAACGTGGCTTCTCTTTTCAACTTGCCGACGTACAACGAGAACATCAACAGGGACGGTACGGTGTTGTCGACCTTCAGCACCGGTTCTGAGGTTGCTTGCATGTCGAAGTGCACTGCCGATGCTGCGTGTGGTAGTTGGAAGTTGGTTAAGAACACTTGTTCGTTGATCAAGGAGATGCCGTACTACGCATTCATGGACGGAGTGAACAGCGGGACTCCTGTGACTGTGTCGAAGAAGAGCCCGCAGTGTGTCGGTCTGGACAAGAGAGGCAACGCCGCGATGTCTGGAGGATACACGTTGTGCGGTACTGGAGGGAAGGTGACGATGGGAAGCGGTTCGAAGAAATCGTTTGGACAGTTTTCCGCTGACGGGTTCCTCGACAACACTGTTGCGCTGGACGACTCGATCTCGCTTTCCGTGAACGAGACTGTGGCAGCTGGAGAGACGGTGACTTTGACGATTGTCCTTGGGTACTACTTCCCAAACCACAACTACTTGAACCAAATACTGGGGAACCAATACACGAAGTATTTCACTTCGGCGACGGACTCTGCTGAGCAGCTGATGTCTGGGTTGACGGATGCGGTTGGCGATGCGCTTGCTATCCAGAACCCCCTTCTGAAGAGCACTCTTCCTGTTTGGATGTCAGACACGTTGTTGGGTCAGCTTCACCACATGAGATCTGCGATGTGGTTCCACGACGGACGTTGGAGACAATGGGAGGCCTACGACTGTGTGAACATGGACTCTGTTCACAACGACGGTGAGCGTCACATTCCGTACATCATGTTGTTCCCTGAATCAACAAAGAGCAAGATGGTCGGATGGGGAAAAGCTCAAGGTGCTAACGGAATGATCCAAGAGCAGTTGGCGTGTGGTTGTATGGGTGGAATTGACCCTAACTTCGAGCACGGTTGTGGAAGAGTGATGTCTGACGTATCTTCGATGTACATTGTTTACTTGTTGGAGCTTCTGAGATGGAACAACGACCAAGACTTTGTGAAGGAGTGGTTTCAAACTGCGAAGAAGGCCGCTGACTGGCAGATCTCTGTCTCGACATTCCACAACATGCCGTACAAGTTGCAGACTACTTACGACGTGCTCGGCCTGAACCAGTACGAAACCTGTTCTTACTCTGCTGTATTCCACATTCTTGCTATGAGAAGTATGGCTGAGTTGTGTGTGTTCATGGGAGACACGGCTGGAGCGGAGAAGTACAATAACGCTGCGAAGGTTTCCCAAGAATCGTTTGAGAGCATCATGTGGAATGAGGAGCTTGGTGCTTACATTGCGTACTTTGGTGGAAATGGGACCATCATGGCTGACACTTTCTATGCACAGACGCTGGCGTACACTGTTGGTTTGGAGACACTCGTGAACGAGACTAGACTCATGAAGCACTTGGAGACTGAGCAGAAGGTGAACTTCGATGGTGTCGGTCTTCAGATTCTGACTGGCCGTGCAGGTTACACTGACCCTGACATCTGGATGATGGCTAACGGTGATCACGGTGCTCTATTGCTCCGCAATGCGAAGACGAGCAGTGACGTGGAGCGTGCGTTGTCGGAAACTGAGACTCCGTTCAAGAGAATCCGCACTGGTTTGAATGATGTTTGGAATGCCGCTGGTGTCCTCAGAGGAAACTACGGGAGGTTCCCGGGATCGAACTTTATCACTTCCCACTACGGGTACTACATGACTCTTTGGCACACCTTGTTGGCGATGACGAAGCAGGTTGTAAACCTTCCTGAGGGAATTGTTTCGTTCGACCCTGCGTACGCGACCAACGAAGAGTACTCTCTGCCTGTGTTCATTCCGGGTGTTGTTGGTGAGCTCAGCAACGACCAGAAGCAGTGGAAGCTTTGCCTCACTGCGGGAACCCTCTCTGATGTTACGATCACAGTGAATGGTAAGTCTGCTCCGAAGGCGACCCTTTCTGCTCCGAACTGTGTTTCGGTTGCCTGGTGAGGAAGTGCAGAGATGTGATGCAGTGATAAGATGTGTTCTTTAAATTACTTCATTTGTGATTTTATTGTTTTTTTGATGTTTTGTGACTTACTAATTGCGTACTGAGTTGAATTTCACCTCTTTTCCTGTGTAACGACGTCCGCCAGTACAAGCGGTTCGTTGTCTTTTTTCTGTTTGTTTCTTATTATGGAAAGATTTAAATTACTGTGCTAAAGATGTTCTGTTCCTGTTTGGGAAAAACGAGTAATTGAAGTCTTGAATTCGAAAGTAACGAAGTGTCCTTTGGCATTCTTTTATTTAGTTAAAAAGAATGTTTCATTTGAATGAGGTTAGAGGGCAGTTGGTATTTATTTCTCCTGTCGTAAACCCAGTTTCTGTTTTGTTTCGAAGACGAGGCTTCTTTCTACTCGTATAGAATTGTTAAGCAGTTTCTTTCCAGATTAATTCATTTATCAACGTTAGTTTAATTTTACAACACTACCACAAGGACCTTGCTATAATTTGCATTCTTCGGAGAGGTCCAAAATATAAATATTTTTTAAAGGTTTAAAAATTCAGTCCTTTGGCATTCTTTTATTTCGTTAAAAAGATGTTTCATTTGGTGGTTAAGACGGAAGACTTTCAAAATTATCTGAACTGTTGGTAATAATATCTTAAGCAGGATCACTTATTATTCATAAGTCACGATTGGTTGATTAGGTTTTTTGTGTATCTTTAGTTTGATTGATGGCAATTCGTTTATTTCAAACTTGCTTTGATGGCATCTTTCGCAAGTTGTAAACACCGACCTTATGCTGTCGAACTGACGGGTCAAGGAAATATTTCAGTTATCGTAGAACGTATTGTTGTATTTGAGATTTAATCTTCCGTCTTAAACACCTTTTTGTTATTATTTAATATTCCACCGCTGTTGTTTTTTTGATATATTCCTCCCTTACTTCGTGACTTCTTTGCATCCTCAAGTTGAATAGACGAGGAGCACAGAGTGATTCTTATTTAATGTTAGTTTTTGGCGCTTTGTTGTTAATTTATTTTCCAATCAAACAGCTTTATCCAAAGACATGAGAATTCCATCCGCTGTCGCGGCACTGACGCTGGGTCTCTCCCAGGCAGCAGGTGCCGATATTTCACAGATGCTGCAATCGGCATCGTTCTTGAACGAGGGAGTTTGGAAGAACACCAGTGGGACTGCAATTGTTTTGCAAGATTCAATGTATTTAGAACCTGAGAATGTGACTAGAGCTGAATACGCTTGGGGTAGTGGCAATCCTGTAGTACAGGTGTACTCCGACAGAGTGAATGAGTGGAAACCAAATGCCAGCAAGCAGGGAGTTGACTTGCCTGGATATGATTTGTCGCAGGTTGCTGTGGCAACTCAGGATGACTGCGACACAGCCTGTCACGGAAATGTCGATTGCCGTGCGTGGGTGTTTGCCCCAAAGGCCCCTTCAAAATTTGGAAAGTGTGAGCAGGGAAGCAGCTGCTGCTACCTTAAGAATGGAATTCCTGCTGAGATCACCTCAACCCTTCAGTTGTCTTCTCGTGTTGTGAGAATGTCTTACGGTGAGGACGATGCGCACCCTGCTATCGGAGTGCGGTCTGCTCCTCCTTTGGGAGGTCTCGCCACGGGTACGATCGAACTTCGTGCCGACGGAACTCTCACTGCGTGGACTGTTGAGAACAACAGCCCTGCCGGTTCCGCTAAACTTCCGAAGCAAAAGCACGCCTTCTTCGCTGCCCGTGTGCAAGACGGTCCGAAGACTTGGTCCCGCGTCCTTCAGACACAACCTGAGGGAGCCGTTTCCGGATCGGGAGTGTCGCAGCTGAACTTCGGAGGCTCGTCTCCGATGACCCGCCTGCAGGTGAAGGATGCCGCACAGCCGAACGTCGACATTTCCCTGTTCGGATACGGTCGTTTGTCTGCTGGCAACATGACCAAGTCGCACCACCCTGCGATTGCCTTCTCGATGGTGTTCACCAACAAGGGTTCGAAGTCTGTGAACGTGGCTTCTCTTTTCAACTTGCCGACGTACAACGAGAACATCAACAGGGACGGTACGGTGTTGTCGACCTTCAGCACCGATTCGGAAGTTGCTTGCATGTCGAAGTGCACTGCCGATGCTGCGTGTGGTAGTTGGAAGTTGGTTAAGAACACTTGTTCGTTGATCAAGGAGATGCCGTACTACGCATTCATGGACGGAGTGAACAGCGGGACTCCTGTGACTGTGTCGAAGAAGAGCCCGCAGTGTGTCGGTCTGGACAAGAGAGGCAACGCCGCGATGTCTGGAGGATACACGTTGTGCGGTACTGGAGGGAAGGTGACGATGGGAAGCGGTTCGAAGAAATCGTTTGGACAGTTTTCCGCTGACGGGTTCCTCGACAACACTGTTGCGTTGGACGACTCGATCTCGCTTTCCGTGAACGAGACTGTGGCAGCTGGAGAGACGGTGACTTTGACGATTGTCCTTGGGTACTACTTCCCAAACCACAACTACTTGAACCAAATACTGGGGAACCAATACACGAAGTATTTCACTTCGGCGACGGACTCTGCTGAGCAGCTGATGTCTGGGTTGACGGATGCGGTTGGCGATGCGCTTGCTATCCAGAACCCCCTTCTGAAGAGCACTCTTCCTGTTTGGATGTCGGACACGTTGTTGGGTCAGCTTCACCACATGAGATCTGCGATGTGGTTCCACGACGGACGTTGGAGACAATGGGAGGCCTACGACTGTGTGAACATGGACTCTGTTCACAACGACGGTGAGCGTCACATTCCGTACATCATGTTGTTCCCTGAATCAACAAAGAGCAAGATGGTCGGATGGGGAAAAGCTCAAGGTGCTAACGGAATGATCCAAGAGCAGTTGGCGTGTGGTTGTATGGGTGGAATTGACCCTAACTTCGAGCACGGTTGTGGAAGAGTGATGTCTGACGTATCTTCGATGTACATTGTTTACTTGTTGGAGCTTCTGAGATGGAACAACGACCAAGACTTTGTGAAGGAGTGGTTTCAAACTGCGAAGAAGGCCGCTGACTGGCAGATCTCTGTCTCGACATTCCACAACATGCCGTACAAGTTGCAGACAACCTACGACGTGCTCGGCCTGAACCAGTACGAAACCTGTTCTTACTCTGCTGTATTCCACATTCTTGCTATGAGAAGTATGGCTGAGTTGTGTGTGTTCATGGGAGACAAGGCTGGAGCGGAGAAGTACAACAACGCTGCGAAGGTTTCCCAAGAATCGTTTGAGAGCATCATGTGGAATGAGGAGCTTGGTGCTTACATTGCGTACTTTGGTGGAAATGGGACCATCATGGCTGACACTTTCTATGCACAGACGCTGGCGTACACTGTTGGTTTGGAGACACTCGTGAACGAGACTAGACTCATGAAGCACTTGGAGACTGAGCAGAAAGTGAACTTCGATGGTGTCGGTCTTCAGATTCTGACTGGCCGTGCAGGTTACACTGACCCTGACATCTGGATGATGGCTAACGGTGATCACGGTGCTCTGTTGCTCCGCAATGCGAAGACGAGCAGTGACGTGGAGCGTGCGTTGTCGGAAACTGAGACTCCGTTCAAGAGAATCCGCACTGGTTTGAATGATGTTTGGAATGCCGCTGGTGTCCTCAGAGGAAACTACGGGAGGTTCCCGGGATCGAACTATATCACTTCCCACTACGGGTACTACATGACTCTTTGGCACACCTTGTTGGCGATGACGAAGCAGGTTGTGAACCTTCCTGAGGGAATTGTTTCGTTCGACCCTGCGTACGCGACCAACGAAGAGTACTCTCTGCCTGTGTTCATTCCGGGTGTTGTTGGTGAGCTCAGCAACGACCAGAAGCAGTGGAAGCTTTGCCTCACTGCGGGAACCCTCTCTGATGTTACGATCACAGTGAATGGTAAGTCTGCTCCGAAGGCGACCCTTTCTGCTCCGAACTGTGTTTCGGTTGCCTGGTGAGGAAGTGCAGAGATGTGATGCAGTGATAAGATGTGTTCTTTAAATTACTTCATTTGTGATTTTATTGTTTTTTTGATGTTTTGTGACTTACTAATTGCGTACTGAGATGAATTTCACCTCTTTTCCTGTGTAACGACGTCCGCCAGTACAAGCGGTTCGTTGTCTTTTTTCTGTTTGTTTCTTATTATGGAAAGATTTAAATTACTGTGCTAAAGATGTTCTGTTCCTGTTTGGGAAAAACGAGTAATTGAAGTCTTGAATTCGAAAGTAACGAAGTGTCCTTTGGCATTCTTTTATTTAGTTAAAAAGAATGTTTCATTTGAATGAGGTTAGAGGGCAGTTGATATTTATTTCTCCTGTCGTAAACCCAGTTTCTGTTTGTTTCGAAGACGAGGCTTCTTCTGCTCGTATAGAATTGTTAAGCAGTTTCTTTCCAGATTAATTCATTTATCAACGTTATTTTAATTTTACAACACTACCACAAGGACCTTGCTATAATTTGCATTCTTCGGAGAGGTCCAAAATATAAATATTTTTTTTAAAGGTTTAAAAATTGAAAGTTCATTTTATTTATCACTTCTTTGTTCTGTAAATTAGTCAGACACACACATATATATGAAAAAACGTCAGCATTATTATATTTGAAATAAAACTGCGATTTTTTTTTAACGTTTATTTTACTTTTAATAGCTTATTAGAATGTGCGAAATTAAAATAATGAAAATGAAAATGAAATGGGTACTTAAAAATAATTTCGTAGAAATATTTCAAAAACAGATCATCAAAGATAGCTGTTCTGAAGTTTTCATTGTAGTATTTTATTCATGAAATGGAGGGACGTGTCACAACACCGCAAATTAATTTTTTTTAAAGACTGAATGTTTATA
Source organism: Flectonema sp. DT1601 (assembly GCA_964019425.1). Lineage (NCBI taxonomy): Eukaryota > Euglenozoa > Diplonemea > Diplonemida > Diplonemidae > Flectonema > Flectonema sp. DT1601. The sequence continues at coordinate 100,954 of OZ025865.1, read as the reverse complement.
ATTACATGTTTAGATAGTCGAAAGAGTTCGACAGGAAGTCAAAGCTTTCTAGTGAGCAGCTGCAATTGTTCTTCTGGTCCTGCTATTCTTTGAGTCACTTTTCTCTGTTTAGTTTTAGTGTCACATTACCAACTTCTGTTTCAGTATTTTCAAAATGAAAATCTCATCCGCTGTTGCGGTACTCTCGGTGGGGCTTTCCCAAGTTGCTGGAGATGATCTGTCTGATATGCTGCAGTCGGCATCGTTCTTGAACGAAGGAGTTTGGAAGAATACCAGCGGCTTGGCAATCGTCATGGCGGAAGGAAACTATTTAGAACCTGAGAATGTTACGACCACAGAACACGCTTGGGCTGATATCAACATTGTCCCGCAGGTGTACTCCGACAGAGTGAATGAGTGGAAACCAAATGCCATCAAGCAGGGAGTTGACTTGCCTGGATATGATTTGTCGCAGGTTGCTGTGGCAACTCAGGATGACTGCGACACAGCCTGTCACGGAAATGTCGATTGCCGTGCGTGGGTGTTTGCACTAAAGATCTCTGCAAAATATGGAAGCTGTGGGAAGGGAAGCAACTGCTGCTTCTTCAAGAATGGAATTCCTACTGAGAGCACCTCAACCCTTCAGTTGTCCTCTCGTGTTGTGAGAATGTCTTACGGTGAGGACGATGCACACCCTGCTATCGGTATCAGATCTGCTCCTCCTTTGGGAGGTCTCGCCGCAGGTACGATCGAACTTCGTGCCGACGGAACCCTCACTGGCTGGACTGTTGAGAACAACAGCCCTGCCGGTTCCGCTAAACTCCCTAAGCAAAAGCACGCCTTCTTCGCTGCCCGTGTGCAAGACGGTCCGAAGACTTGGTCCCGCGTCCTTCAGACACAACCTGAGGGAGCCGTTTCCGGATCGGGAGTGTCGCAGCTGAACTTCGGAGGCTCGTCTCCGATGACCCGCCTGCAGGTGAAGGATGCCGCACAGCCGAACGTCGACATTTCCCTGTTCGGATACGGTCGTTTGTCTGCTGGCAACATGACCAAGTCGCACCACCCTGCGATTGCCTTCTCGATGGTGTTCACCAACAAGGGTTCGAAGTCTGTGAACGTGGCTTCTCTTTTCAACTTGCCGACGTACAACGAGAACATCAACAGGGACGGTACGGTGTTGTCGACCTTCAGCACCGGTTCTGAGGTTGCTTGCATGTCGAAGTGCACTGCCGATGCTGCGTGTGGTAGTTGGAAGCTGGTTAAGAACACTTGTTCGTTGATCAAGGAGATGCCGTTCTACGCATTCATGGACGGAGTGAACAGCGGGACTCCTGTGACTGTGTCGAAGAAGAGCCCGCAGTGTGTCGGTCTGGACAAGAGAGGCAACGCCGCGATGTCTGGAGGATACACGTTGTGCGGTACTGGAGGGAAGGTGACGATGGGAAGCGGTTCGAAGAAATCGTTTGGACAGTTTTCTGCTGACGGGTTCCTCGACAACACTGTTGCGTTGGACGACTCGATCTCGCTTTCCGTGAACGAGACTGTGGCAGCTGGCGAGACGGTGACTTTGACGATTGTCCTTGGGTACTACTTCCCAAACCACAACTACTTGAACCAAATGCTGGGGAACCAATACACGAAGTATTTCACTTCAGCAAAGGACTCTGCTGAGCAGCTGATGTCTGGGTTGACGGATGCGGTTGGCGATGCGCTTGCTATCCAGAACCCCCTTCTGAAGAGCACTCTTCCTGTTTGGATGTCAGACACGTTGTTGGGTCAGCTTCACCACATGAGATCTGCGATGTGGTTCCACGACGGACGTTGGAGACAATGGGAGGCCTACGACTGTGTGAACATGGACTCTGTTCACAACGACGGTGAGCGTCACATTCCGTACATCATGTTGTTCCCTGATTCTACTAAAAACAAGATGGTCGGATGGGGTAAGGCACAGCTGGCTGACGGAATGATCCAAGAGCAGTTGGCGTGTGGTTGCCAAGGAGGAATTGACCCTAACTTCGAGCACGGTTGTGGAAGAGTGATGTCTGACGTATCTTCGATGTACATTGTTTACTTGTTGGAGCTTCTGAGATGGAACAACGACCAAGACTTTGTGAAGGAGTGGTTTCAAACTGCGAAGAAGGCCGCTGACTGGCAGATCTCTGTCTCGACATTCCACAACATGCCGTACAAGTTGCAGACAACCTACGACGTGCTCGGCCTGAACCAGTACGAAACCTGTTCTTACTCTGCTGTATTCCACATTCTTGCTATGAGAAGTATGGCTGAGTTGTGTGTGTTCATGGGAGACACGGCTGGAGCGGAGAAGTACAACAACGCTGCGAAGGTTTCCCAAGAATCGTTTGAGAGCATCATGTGGAATGAGGAGCTTGGTGCTTACATTGCGTACTTTGGTGGAAACGAGACCATCATGGCTGACACTTTCTATGCACAGACGCTGGCGTACACTGTTGGTTTGGAGACACTCGTGAACGAGACTAGACTCATGAAGCACTTGGAGACTGAGCAGAAGGTGAACTTCGATGGTGTCGGTCTTCAGATTCTGACTGGCCGCCCAAAGTACACTGATCATGACATCTGGATGATGGCTAACGGTGATCACGGTGCTCTGTTGCTCCGCAATGCGAAGACGAGCAGTGACGTGGAGCGTGCGTTGTCGGAAACTGAGACTCCGTTCAAGAGAATCCGCACTGGTTTGAATGATGTTTGGAATGCCGCTGGTATCCTCAGAGGAAACTACGGAAGGTTCCCGGGATCGAACTGGATCACTTCCCACTACGGGTACTACATGACTCTTTGGCACACCTTGTTGGCGATGACGAAGCAGGTTGTAAACCTTCCTGAGGGAATTGTTTCGTTCGACCCTGCGTACGCGACCAACGAAGAGTACTCTCTGCCTGTGTTCATTCCGGGTGTTGTTGGTGAGCTCAGCAACGACCAGAAGCAGTGGAAGCTTTGCCTCACTGCGGGAACCCTCTCTGATGTTACGATCACAGTGAATGGTAAGTCTGCTCCGAAGGCGACCCTTTCTGCTCCGAACTGTGTTTCGGTTGCCTGGTGAGGTTTAAGAGAAGTTAAATGACAGAAAAAAACTAAATGTTTGTGAGTGATGGTTCTACGACGTCCGCAGTTAGCGGTTCGTTGTTTTTGTTTGAATAGTTTCTCATTTTCGTTTTTTATTTTTTTGCTTCCTTTTGTTATTGAGATGAAAACGTTTGATCATGTTGTTATTTTGATAGAAACTCTTTTCGAGGTCGTCTTATTTGTTGCTTGAGTTTGTTCTCGCAAGATGTCCGTTACAAAAGACCCATCTCAATGTACATACATGGTTATTCATATCTTTTATAATCAGCTGATGTTTTCTTCTGACAAAAAGTTTAATTAATTAAGTTATTTATTAGTGACTTAGTGACAGAAATGATTGCGAATGTTCGATGAATTCAGTTTTCGCTGCTGCCTGATTTGTGTGTGTGTCTGAAATGTAAATTTAAATAATTAGGACGTATTGCTTTTGAAAGAATTTAATTTTGTTTTATCGTAAATTGCAGCATCTCTTTGATGAAAAAAGAAGTCTGCTTGCGATTTTTCTTCCTCTCTCGCATATTATCTATATTTGTTTCCTCTCTGTCTTTGAACATGAAAATGCTTGTTGTTAAAGAAGCAGGCAAGTTTGTTGATTGTTCAAAACATTTGACTCGACAGCGCAGTCCTTTGTGCATAGGATTTCGTATATTAATTAGTGTTTTATTGTTTTAAACTACTTTTTTACAGGACTGAATGTTTATAATTACATGTTTAGATAGTCGAAAGAGTTCGACAGTAAGTCAAAGCTTTCTAGTGAGCAGCTGCAATTGTTCTTCTGGTCCTGCTATTCTTTGAGTCACTTTTCTCTGTTTAGTTTTAGTGTCACTTTACCAACTTCTGTTTCAGTATTTTCAAAATGAAAATCTCATCCGCTGTTGCGGTACTCTCGGTGGGGCTTTCCCAAGTTGCCGGAGATGATCTGTCTGATATGCTGCAGTCGGCATCGTTCTTGAACGAAGGAGTTTGGAAGAACACCAGCGGTACGGCTATCGTCATGGCGGAAGGAAACTATTTAGAACCTGAGAATGTTACGACTACAGAACACGCTTGGGCTGATATCAACATTGTCCCGCAGGTGTACTCCGACAGAGTGAATGAGTGGAAACCAAATGCCATCAAGCAGGGAGTTGACTTGCCTGGATATGATTTGTCGCAGGTTGCTGTGGCAACTCAGGAAGACTGCGACACAGCCTGTCACGGAAATGTCGATTGCCGTGCGTGGGTGTTTGCCATAAAGATCCCTTCAAAAATTGGAAGCTGTGGGAAGGGAAGCAACTGCTGCTTCTTCAAGAATGGAATTCCTACTGAGAGCACCTCAACCCTTCAGTTGTCCTCTCGTGTTGTGAGAATGTCTTACGGTGAGGACGATGCGCACCCTGCTATCGGAATCAGATCTGCTCCTCCTTTGGGAGGTCTCGCCGCGGGTACGATCGAACTTCGTGCCGACGGAACTCTCACTGGCTGGACTGTTGAGAACAACAGCCCTGCCGGTTCCGCTAAACTCCCTAAGCAAAAGCACGCCTTCTTCGCTGCCCGTGTGCAAGACGGTCCGAAGACTTGGTCCCGCGTCCTTCAGACACAACCTGAGGGAGCCGTTTCCGGATCGGGAGTGTCGCAGCTGAACTTCGGAGGCTCGTCTCCGATGACCCGCCTGCAGGTGAAGGATGCCGCACAGCCGAACGTCGACATTTCCCTGTTCGGATACGGTCGTTTGTCTGCTGGCAACATGACCAAGTCGCACCACCCTGCGATTGCCTTCTCGATGGTGTTCACCAACAAGGGTTCGAAGTCTGTGAACGTGGCTTCTCTTTTCAACTTGCCGACGTACAACGAGAACATCAACAGGGACGGTACGGTGTTGTCGACCTTCAGCACCGGTTCTGAGGTTGCTTGCATGTCGAAGTGCACTGCCGATGCTGCGTGTGGTAGTTGGAAGCTGGTTAAGAACACTTGTTCGTTGATCAAGGAGATGCCGTACTACGCATTCATGGACGGAGTGAACAGCGGGACTCCTGTGACTGTGTCGAAGAAGAGCCCGCAGTGTGTCGGTCTGGACAAGAGAGGCAACGCCGCGATGTCTGGAGGATACACGTTGTGCGGTACTGGAGGGAAGGTGACGATGGGAAGCGGTTCGAAGAAATCGTTTGGACAGTTTTCCGCTGACGGGTTCCTCGACAACACTGTTGCGCTGGACGACTCGATCTCGCTTTCCGTGAACGAGACTGTGGCAGCTGGCGAGACGGTGACTTTGACGATTGTCCTTGGGTACTACTTCCCGAACCACAACTACTTGAACCAAATGCTGGGGAACCAATACACGAAGTATTTCACTTCAGCAAAGGACTCTGCTGAGCAGCTGATGTCTGGGTTGACGGATGTTGTTGGCGATGCGCTTGCTATCCAGAACCCGCTTCTGAAGAGCACTCTTCCTGTTTGGATGTCAGACACGTTGTTGGGTCAGCTTCACCACATGAGATCTGCGATGTGGTTCCACGACGGACGTTGGAGACAATGGGAGGCCTACGACTGTGTGAACATAGATTCCGTTCACAACGACGGTGAGCGTCACATTCCGTACATCATGTTGTTCCCTGATTCTACTAAAAACAAGATGATCGCGTGGGGAAAAGCGCAGAAGCATGACGGAATGATCCAAGAGCAGTTGGCGTGTGGTTGCCAAGGAGGAATTGACTCTCACTTCGAGCACGGTTGTGGAAGAGTGATGTCTGACGTATCTTCGATGTACATTGTTTACTTGTTGGAGCTTCTGAGATGGAACAACGACCAAGACTTTGTGAAGGAGTGGTTTCAAACTGCGAAGAAGGCCGCTGACTGGCAGATCTCTGTCTCGACATTCCACAACATGCCGTACAAGTTGCAGACAACCTACGACGTGCTCGGCCTGAACCAGTACGAAACCTGTTCTTACTCTGCTGTATTCCACATTCTTGCTATGAGAAGTATGGCTGAGCTGTGTGTGTTCATGGGAGACACGGCTGGAGCGGAGAAGTACAACAACGCTGCGAAGGTTTCCCAAGAATCGTTTGAGAGCATCATGTGGAATGAGGAGCTTGGTGCTTACATTGCGTACTTTGGTGGAAACGAGACCATCATGGCTGACACTTTCTATGCACAGACGCTGGCGTACACTGTTGGTTTGGAGACACTCGTGAACGAGACTAGATTCATGAAGCACTTGGAGACTGAGCAGAAGGTGAACTTCGATGGTGTCGGTCTTCAGATTCTGACTGGCCGCCCAAAGTACACTGACCCTGACATCTGGATGATGGCTAACGGTGATCACGGTGCTCTGTTGCTCCGCAATGCGAAGACGAGTAGTGACGTGGAGCGTGCGTTGTCGGAAACTGAGACTCCGTTCAAGAGAATCCGCACTGGTTTGAATGATGTTTGGAATGCCGCTGGTATCCTCAGAGGAAACTACGGAAGGTTCCCGGGATCGAACTGGATCACTTCCCACTACGGGTACTACATGACTCTTTGGCACACCTTGTTGGCGATGACGAAGCAGGTTGTGAACCTTCCTGAGGGAATTGTTTCGTTCGACCCTGCGTACGCGACCAACGAAGAGTACTCTCTGCCTGTGTTCATTCCGGGTGTTGTTGGTGAGCTCAGCAACGACCAGAAGCAGTGGAAGCTTTGCCTCACTGCGGGAACCCTCTCTGATGTTACGATCACAGTGAATGGTAAGTCTGCTCCGAAGGCGACCCTTTCTGCTCCGAACTGTGTTTCGGTTGCCTGGTAAGGTTTGAGAAGAGAAGTTGAATGACAGAAAAAAACTAAATATTTGTGAGTGATGGTTCTACGACGTCCGCAGTTAGCGGTTCGTTGTTTTTGTTTGAATAGTTTCTCATTTTCCTTTTTTATTTTTTTGCCTCTTTTTGTTATTGAGATGAAAACGTTTGATCATGTTGTTATTTTGATAGAAATTCTTTTCGAGGTCGTCGTATTTGTTGCTTGAGTTTGTTCTCCGTTAGAAAAGACCCATCTCAATGTACATACATGGTTATTCATATCTTTTATAATCAGCTGATGTTATCTTCTGACTAAAAGTTTAATTAATTAAGTAGCGAGCGACATGTTGTTATTTGTTAGTGACTTAGTGACAGAAATGATTGCGAATGTTCGATGGATTCAGTTTTCGCAACTGCGTAATTTGTGTGTGTGTCTGAAATGTAAAATTGAAAAAAGAAGAAAACGATACTTTTGCTTTAAAATAATTTAAAGTTTTCGTAAATTGTAGCAGCTCTTATGATAAATGTCTGCTTGCAGTTTTTTTTCCCTTCTCTCGGATATTATTTGTATTTGTGTCCTCTCTGTCTTTGAAGATAAAAATTATTGTTGTTTATAAAAACAGTCAAGTTTGTTGTTTCTTCGAAACATTTGACTCCTCCGTGCATGGATATCATCGTATTGAGCACGTTTTGTATTGTTTTTATACTTATTCATATTACAGTGATAGTCGAATAGAGTCGATAATAAATCAAAGCTTTCGAGTGAGCAGTAGCAATTGTTCTTCTGGTCCTGCAATTCATTGAATCACTTTTCTTTGTTTAGTTTTAGTGTCACTTTACCAACTTCTGTTTCAGTATTTTCAAAATGAAAATCTCATCCGCTGTTGCGGTACTCTCGGTGGGGCTTTCCCAAGTTGCTGGAGATGATCTGTCTGATATGCTGCAGTCGGCATCGTTCTTGAACGAAGGAGTTTGGAAGAACACCAGCGGTACGGCTATCGTCATGGCGGAAGGAAACTATTTAGAACCTGAGAATGTTACGACTACAGAACACGCTTGGGCTGATATCAACATTGTCCCGCAGGTGTACTCCGACAGAGTGAATGAGTGGAAACCAAATGCCATCAAACAGGGAGTTGACTTGCCTGGATATGATTTGTCGCAGGTTGCTGTGGCAACTCAGGATGACTGCGACACAGCCTGTCACGGAAATGTCGATTGCCGTGCGTGGGTGTTTGCACTAAAGATCTCTGCAAAATTTGGAAGCTGTGGGAAGGGAAGCAACTGCTGCTTCTTCAAGAATGGAATTCCTACTGAGAGCACCTCAACCCTTCAGTTGTCCTCTCGTGTTGTGAGAATGTCTTACGGTGAAGACGATGCGCACCCTGCTATCGGTATCAGATCTGCTCCTCCTTTGGGAGGTCTCGCCGCGGGTACGATCGAACTTCGTGCCGACGGAACTCTCACTGGCTGGACTGTTGAGAACAACAGCCCTGCCGGTTCCGCTAAACTTCCGAAGCAAAAGCACGCCTTCTTCGCTGCCCGTGTGCAAGACGGTCCGAAGACTTGGTCCCGCGTCCTTCAGACACAACCTGAGGGAGCCGTTTCCGGATCGGGAGTGTCGGAGATGCACTTCGGGGGTTCACCACCGATGACCCGCCTGCAAGTGAAGGATGCCGCACAGCCGAACGTCGACATTTCCCTGTTCGGATACGGTCGTTTGTCTGCTGGCAACATGACCAAGTCGCACCACCCTGCGATTGCCTTCTCGATGGTGTTCACCAACAAGGGTTCGAAGTCTGTGAACGTGGCTTCTCTTTTCAACTTGCCGACGTACAACGAGAACATCAACAGGGACGGTACGGTGTTGTCGACCTTCAGCACCGGTTCTGAGGTTGCTTGCATGTCGAAGTGCACTGCCGATGCTGCGTGTGGTAGTTGGAAGTTGGTTAAGAACACTTGTTCGTTGATCAAGGAGATGCCGTACTACGCATTCATGGACGGAGTGAACAGCGGGACTCCTGTGACTGTGTCGAAGAAGAGCCCGCAGTGTGTCGGTCTGGACAAGAGAGGCAACGCCGCGATGTCTGGAGGATACACGTTGTGCGGTACTGGAGGGAAGGTGACGATGGGAAGCGGTTCGAGGAAATCGTTTGGACAGTTTTCTGCTGACGGGTTCCTCGACAACACTGTTGCGCTGGACGACTCGATCTCACTTTCCGTGAACGAGACTGTGGCAGCTGGAGAGACGGTGACTTTGACGATTGTCCTTGGGTACTACTTCCCAAACCACAACTACTTGAACCAAATGCTGGGGAACCAATACACGAAGTATTTCACTTCAGCAAAGGACTCTGCTGAGCAGCTGATGTCTGGGTTGACGGATGTTGTTGGCGATGCGCTTGCTATCCAGAACCCCCTTCTGAAGAGCACTCTTCCTGTTTGGATGTCGGACACGTTGTTGGGTCAGCTTCACCACATGAGATCTGCGATGTGGTTCCACGACGGACGTTGGAGACAATGGGAGGCCTACGACTGTGTGAACATGGACTCTGTTCACAACGACGGTGAGCGTCACATTCCGTACATCATGTTGTTCCCTGAATCAACAAAGAGCAAGATGGTCGGATGGGGAAAAGCTCAGAAGTCGAATGGAATGATCAATGAGCAGTTGGCGTGTGGTTGCCAAGGTGCAATTGACTCTCACTTCGAGTACGGTTGTGGAAGAGTGATGTCTGACGTATCTTCGATGTACATTGTTTACTTGTTGGAGCTTCTGAGATGGAACAACGACCAAGACTTTGTGAAGGAGTGGTTTCAAACTGCGAAGAAGGCCGCTGACTGGCAGATCTCTGTCTCGACATTCCACAACATGCCGTACAAGTTGCAGACAACCTACGACGTGCTCGGCCTGAACCAGTACGAAACCTGTTCTTACTCTGCTGTATTCCACATTCTTGCTATGAGAAGTATGGCTGAGTTGTGTGTGTTCATGGGAGACACGGCTGGAGCGGAGAAGTACAACAACGCTGCGAAGGTTTCCCAAGAATCGTTTGAGAGCATCATGTGGAATGAGGAGCTTGGTGCTTACATTGCGTACTTTGGTGGAAACGAGACCATCATGGCTGACACTTTCTATGCACAGACGCTGGCGTACACTGTTGGTTTGGAGACACTCGTGAACGAGACTAGACTCATGAAGCACTTGGAGACTGAGCAGAAGGTGAACTTCGATGGTGTCGGTCTTCAGATTCTGACTGGCCGCCCAAAGTACACTGATCATGACATCTGGATGATGGCTAACGGTGATCACGGTGCTCTGTTGCTCCGCAATGCGAAGACGAGCAGTGACGTGGAGCGTGCGTTGTCGGAAACTGAGACTCCGTTCAAGAGAATCCGCACTGGTTTGAATGATGTTTGGAATGCCGCTGGTATCCTCAGAGGAAACTACGGAAGGTTCCCGGGATCGAACTGGATCACTTCCCACTACGGGTACTACATGACTCTTTGGCACACCTTGTTGGCGATGACGAAGCAGGTTGTGAACCTTCCTGAGGGAATTGTTTCGTTCGACCCTGCGTACGCGACCAACGAAGAGTACTCTCTGCCTGTGTTCATTCCGGGTGTTGTTGGTGAGCTCAGCAACGACCAGAAGCAGTGGAAGCTTTGCCTCACTGCGGGAACCCTCTCTGATGTTACGATCACAGTGAATGGTAAGTCTGCTCCGAAGGCGACCCTTTCTGCTCCGAACTGTGTTTCAGTTGCTTGGTGATTTAATCCGCCATTTGAAATGAATAATTGTTAACTTCTTTCCTATGTCGTAGGTACTTAACGTTTTAACAATTCGAGTTACGTATTATGGCAGAAGAAGGAACACACTGTGGTTTGCTAAGATTTATTTTAATTTATTTATGAATTCAAGAAAAACGTTAGTGTGCGTGTGTATAAAGCTGCAATGAACTGCTGGCTAAGACAAATTTTTTTTTTTTGCTTTTTTTTTTGTTTTTTTTTATTTTTTTTTTTTCCTGATAAAATGTTTCAAAATTTTAAGAAGAAAGAAAAGAAGAATAGAACTGCTAACGAGGAATGGTATGTGACTATGATCATCAATATAGAATAGCCGAGTGCAATTATTTTCAGTTCACTTCTTGTTTTTGATTTCATCTTTTGAACTGTAATTTTTTTGTACTTTGGTGTTAATGCAATTGGTGACTGAGATAAAGGGGTTAGAAAAAAAAGTTCGCTGCTTTTTTTTTTTTTTGAAGTTCCTCAATTCCCACCGGTTGTTATTAAATAATCATGTAAATGTGTAGTTACCGACGAGTTTGTTTTTTCAGTTGATGTAATTCTCCTGATAGAAAAAGTTTTTTGAAGTTTTTTTTTTTTTTTTTTGTGGTTGTCCCGTTTTTTCTTATTTAAATTTCCTCTCTTTGTTTTTTTTTTTAAAATTTGTCTTCTTATCAAGATATTGTTATTGAGGGTGATCGAAAAACTCCAGACAATAATAATTGAAGACATCCGTTTTTTTATTTTTTTTTAATTTTATTTTTATGTCCTTTTGTTCGTATTGAAATATCAAAAATCAAATACCAATAACTTTAGCGTGATCACTGCGTCAAAATTGAATTGTCATTGTTTGTGTTTATTTTTGGTTCGCTTTTGTACATATGAGCAACTGCACATAAATGACTGTTTAATTAGCTAGCTCAAAAAAAAAAAAAAAAGGCAAGTAGAGTTATTTAACAAACCGGTGTGTGTGTGTTTTATGTGAATTACTATATCGTGGATTGGCTTTTGGAATTGTTTCATCATCATAATTATAATACAAAAGATTAATAAATATGGTCGTCACATTTGATTGAATTGATAAAAAGATGAATGCATCTTTGAATTTTTTTTTTTTTTTTTTTAATTTTTAATTCAACAGACAATGTGGGGTAGGTAACTAAATGAATTCCTCGAAATATGGAAACAACCCTTTGTATTCATAAGCGAGCGCAAGACCCTACGTTGGGTCCGTTGCCTGCGGGGATGTCTTTCTATTCTCGAAGATGGAAAAAGAGGACTGTGAAGGATACGGTGCAGCACATGTTGCAGTTACGGTGTTTGCAGTGCGGGGAGTTATTTCTTGTTGTGAGTGATCGTGTATGTAAGTTACCGTGTGGAGATAAGAACTGCTTGAAAGTCCATTATCAGAATGGTCGTGCCGACGTTGTCGCTGCTCACACAAAGCCTCCAGCTGCTGTCAGTCCTAACGGAAGCAGCTCATCAACGGGAACTCCTCCTCCACTTGACGACTCCGGAAGTGATACAAGTCCGATGTAATGAGGTGCTATTTATCACACATGTAAGGAACATTTCATGTGCGGTAAGGAATTAAAAAAAAAAAAAAAAAAAACAATCTTTTTTTTTTTCTTTTTTATATCAGAGCAGCATGTGAACGAAACTCCCCTAAAAGAAAGTACTGCGAGACCAGTTGCTTCACTAGGACTGACAACTAATTGTTTTTAGTCTTTCCTATTAGGTTACTGTGGAGTAATCATGCTTTTGTTATGAGGTTAAAGGTACGACTCCAGAATGTTAATCTAGGGTCGAATCACCAATGCCTTTTAAATGACATATTTATTTCTCTGTCTTTTTTTTTTTGTTGATTGTTCTGAATGGATTCTTGTCGAAAGTGTATAACTGCTCTGATAGTTGCCTTTCTCGCCGTTTAAAAAAAAAATAAGAAATGTTATAAATAAAAAATTATATTATTTCACGGAAAAGTAATATAAAAAAAAAAAAATGAAAAATTTTTGCCCCCCTTTCCCCCCATCCTACGTCTTTTTTTTTTTTTTTTTTGCGGCTTACAGACAAAAGCCTTAATAAAAAATAATACCTGATTCTTATTTCCAGCTTATAAAAAAATTGCAGGTCCGAAGACCTAGCCGAGCAGAATAGAGGTAAACAACTCAGTCTGCCTGCATCTTCGTTGTTTTAATTGGGTTTTTTTTTATTATATTTTATTTTTTTATGATGGTCTTTTTTTCTTTTCTTTTTCTTGCGCAATTAACCTAGAAAAAGGGTTAAAATAAGTGTTTAATAGGTATCTGCAAAAATTAAAAAAAAAAAAAAAAAAACAAAGGGATTGGTGGAACTGCGAAGTCTTTTCTCCGTTTTTTCTCTGGTGAAGTATTGCGTCGAGCTTGGACGCCAGATGTTTTATCTAGAGTCTGTGTGTCGAGCTGTCTTCTCCATCCCTCGTGGCTCACGGGGTTGACAGTAACATTTAATGTTACTGTCAACCTGTAAGAATCTTCGGTTGTCGAGGATTCACAGTAGAATCATTTTTTCATTTTCAAAAAAAATAAAAAAAATAAATAACTTTAAAAAAAAAAAAAAAAAAAAAAAAAAAACATAAAAACAAAAAAGATTTCATGCTACTGCCTATGATGAATGGTTTAGGCGGATTGAATTTTATTTTTTTCAACACTTTTTCAGACTTTTGTAAACAGGTGTCTTTTCTCTTGACAGTGGTAGAACCCGTCCATTTGCCAAGTTTTAGTGAACGAGAAAAAAATATATCAAAAATTCAATGGAAAAAAAAAAAAAAAAAGAAAAAAGAAACAACAACAAAAAAAAAAAAATAATAAAAAAAAAAGAGGTGAAAAAAAAAGAGTGTGAACAGTGAAACGGGAGGCCGGAATAAAAATGGACAAAAATAAGAATTCAAAAAAAAGGAGAGAAGAGTGAGAAGCGACCAGGGACGAGATTCGCTGATATATTTCACCGACTCCCGTGGTACGTTCTGTCGAAAAAGCTTCTAAACTTTTCTAACCTCTCCCAAGCTTTGACCAGAATTATAAATAGATGTCGTGATAGCCTTTGAACAATCTTCTTAGTGCCATACATGGCCTGACTTTCGAAATATTAGAAATTTAAAAAAAAAATATTTTAAAAAAACAGCCTCCACGGGACGGGTTGTAATTCTTTTGACAAATATATATAACCCCAAAAAGTACCCCCAAAAAAGTACCAGGGTTTGCTTGTATCTCTTTTTCCTGCTAATATGAATTGAGTCTAACAGTTGTAGTGATTGCAACGTGCTTACTTCCCTTCCCTGTTTTTTTTTTTTTTTTTTTTTTAAATGTCGGGAAGAAACATGCTATAGTACAGTTCATTTACTTTTCTTTGTCTGCTAAGTATTCTATCTGAGAAAACTGGTAGTCTTTAAGCCGAGTACAAGTTGCCTCCTGACGATTTTTTTTTTTCTCTCTCATTTTTTTCCTTCTTTTTGATTCCCTTTTTTTTTTTTTTTTTGTTGTTGTTGTTTAACAAGAAATTTGTTAGCAAAAAAAAAAAAAAAAAAATGTCCGTTATTATTTAGCCAATCTTTCTTGAAGATTGCGGACGAACCTTTTTTTTTTCTTTTTTTTTTTTTTTTTTTTTCCCTTTAATGAAGTAAACATGACGTGGGTAGGAATTGTGAGACGAGAGACGAAAGGGAGCAACCTAAAGTGATGCCTGACTTTTTTTTTTCACCCTCATGCAAGTTTTTTTTTGTGAGCGAGTATTTCGTACTTTCTTTATTTAAATATCTTTATAATATTATGAATACTAATAGTGATCTCTAGTGTTTTCGTGAAATCTTTTTTTTTTTTTTTTATTTTCTTGAGTTACATTTAGAAAGGAGGAAGGACTTAAACAAGTCAGGCGTTTGAACAACTTCAACAGACGCTTACAAAATATTTGTCTTTTTTAATGAAATCGCGTCATGAGTCATTTTAAAACACTACTTCCAATTTCCTTCATTAGTTGGATGTGTAAGCTTGGTGCTGATTACTACTGCGGTTTTCCTTCACGCCTTTCAGAACCTACTCTCATATTTGTGTTTTTTTTTTTGGAAGTTTGTTATAAATGATTGTCGAGAGAGTATTAATGTGTCTCTTTATTATTATTTGGTTCTTCTTCTTCTTTTCTTTTTTTTTTTTTTTTTTTGATGTCAGTCGGATGATATATTTACGAGTCGGGTTCCCTCTCAGGTAGTTAAGTCACTTCGTTCTATCTTGTTTTTGAACGCTGGTAGTGTATTAGAAATAAATAGTTACTTCCCACAGTTATAGTGGATGTCTGGATTTCGGCAGTCTCCCTACCCTGGAACGAATTCACCACTGTTGCAATTTCATGTTTTGTTCCATTTTTATTTTCGGCCTGTTTTTTTTTTTTTTTTTTTTTCCTCTTTTTTTTTGTCTTATTTATTTTTTTTGCTTCGATCTCTCCTGTCCCGTCCCCCCCAACAACTGTCTAAAAGCTGTCGGTGAAAATCAAATGAATATCAAGATGTTAACTAGAAAAAAAACTAAAAGAATTATTGTATTGTCAATTACTGCTGGTGGAGGCAGCTACTCCCTGCAGGCAACAGAGGCAAATTTTTATAAAACAATCCTGAAAATGGGTGATAGTCAAGCGATCGGCCGGTATTCAAAACCCGGCCTTGAGTAGGAGTGGGTGATCCATGCCGCTGACTCCCTCCTTAGGTGAAAAGTAGTCTGAAAAAACAAAAAGTAAAATTAAACATTCTTTCCCTTTTTTTTTTTCATTCTATTTTTTTTGCCTTATTTTTTTCAGGATAATGTTTTTTTAAAAAAAAAATACATCCTTTGTGCGAATCCGCAGCCGTAGTGAGATGATCCCCCCTTTGGAGTTGAAAATAATTAGCAGCCTTTGGCACTAATTGTTTTCAAAATAAAAAGGGTTGATCTTCGAGAGGAATCTCATGGAGCTTGGCTTCCCAATTTTAGCCGTAAGACAAGTTACAGGTCGCTGTCTTTCTCCGTTTCAATTACCGCCTTGATATCTGTGATTTTTGACCACGCATTTTCTCTCAAAGAACGAACTGAACAGTACTCTACTCCGCCTCTAGCAAATGGAATTTTCTGTTTTTTTTTTTTTTTTTTTTTTTTTTCACAATGCTTCGAGTAAAAAAAATACAAAATTTAAAAAAAAAAAAAAAAATACAAAAAAAAAAAAAAAAAAAAAGGGAAAAATAATAAAAAAACGGGAAATTATGATGCCAAAACATAACTTTTTTCAAAATATAAGTTTTAAAGTAACAATTTTGTGACGATGGTGGTAGGGGGCAGCCTCTTTATGTTTCTGATGTCTTTGTGCCATCAGTTTGCTTATGTTTCTGAGCACTACTGCATAATTGTCCAACCAGCATCGAAACTTGTGGGGTGAGTTGTTAGTTTTTGAGATTCGAGATTTGAAAATATATTTATGAGTGGTGATTTGTATTCCTTGGTGGGGAAAGAAAAAAAAAAAAAAAAAAAAAAAAAATTAATATAACACTAATGTTATTAAAATGAAAACAAATTAAAAAGAAGTTGAGCATGAGTCAGTCTCTTAACTTTTTTTTTTTCTTATAATTCTTTTTTTTTTTTTTTTTTTTTTGTTACACCGTGTCAGGTGGGGAAAAAAAAAAAAAAAAAAAAAAAAAAACAAGTAATATTTTCTTGACTATCAAAAAAAAACATCACAATATTTAGCAAAATTCTCTTTTTTTTTTTTTTTTTTTTTTTTTCAAAACAAAAGAATTAATTATAAAAAAAATGCCTCCGTCTCTTTTTTTTAAACTGACTGGCTACACAATAGCATTGGTTGCTACAACGTAAGATCACTTTTAAAGCTTAAGACGAAGCTTGTACACTACTATAGATATAATCAGGGTTGAGGACAATGCGTTGTTTTTTTTATAAAGCAATTTATTAATTTCTGATTTTATTCGAATTAATTTTACTGCCAAACACCCTTTTGTGAAGAATCGATATCAAGTAAAGCAACCCCGAGAGTTTGTTTATGGGAAAATTTAGTACAAAAAAAATATATATATATCAGTCATTCCTTTTTTTGCGAACAAATTTTGGACATTGAAAAAGATTTTCAAAAAAAAATTGTAAAATTTTCGATCGAAGCGGCATTTTAATGCGCTGCATCGTTGGGTTCATTTCCGTCCGAAATCGGGAGGTTGGCATCACATACTTGTCACCCGAATTGAGAAAAGAGATTTTGTGGTTTACTAAATCAGCTCAGCCGTGGACAAGTACCAAAACTAAAAATTAATCGAAGGGTCTAATTTTACACTGCTGGTCAAGCGGGATCCAGAGAAAAAACAATCGAGCAAAAATACATTAAAGAGTACTAAGCATGTGCCGGTGAGGCAGATTGTTACTACCTGTCTTTTTGGACCTACTTTGATACTTAATGATCATTATCACCACCACAGATGCAACATTTTCCTTACATAATTGCTACTAGGGTTGATTTGTTAGTAAAAAGGTGCATATCTCTTGAGTGCGGGAGAAGGGGGAAAAAAATAGTAAAAAAAAAAAAAATTAGGGTGTTTTTTACTCAGATTTTCTCGATCTTTCCATTCTAGGTCTGGGATTAATATTTATCATTGAGTAGTACCAAGGAAATTTTGCAAAGAGACGTTTATCTCTTTTTAGCAGCACTTACCATGTTTAAAAGTATATCCCTATGCCTAATTTTACAGATCGCACCCTCCCCGATTCTAAAAAATAAAAAATCGAGCAAAAGTAACATATCGTGTAACCTTGCTCAGGCGGTGAGAAATGGTGTTTTTTGTTCGCAAAAAAAAGGAATGACTGATATATATTTCAACTTAGTCAAGTGTAGTTCTGGATTTATTTTTTAAAAACGTTGACCGCAAGGTACGCCTTAGTCAACAGAACAATGTGTTTTTATAATTTTTCTTTTTTTTTTTATATTTTAATTTAGTGCACTTTTTTTTATAATAAACTCATATTTCAACTCAAGTAGTTCTGGATTTATTGACTGGATTTGTTGACCGCAAGGTATGCCTTCATGATCGTACTTGGGATCAAAAAAAAAAAAGTTTTTTTTTTTTAAAAAACTCGTGTTCATTTATTCTGTAAAAGCGAGTAAGAAGTTTGTTTTTGAAATATCTTTCAGAGCTTACCTGTCAGAAAGGCATAGCGGAGTGCGTGGTAATTTTCCAAAAAAAAAAAAAAAAAAAAAAAAAAAATATAAAAAAATAAATAAGCGTCACACTGTATCAGTAGTGGTTAGGTGACTTTTAACCCTAAAAAAAAACCCTCGATTTTTTGCATTTTTGTGGAAAAAAATAGTGTGGGAAGAAGCCTATAAATTACAGGGTGAAAGGACCCTAGTTATGCGTTGAAAATACGCTAAAATTCATCATACCCAGTAGGCCGAAAAGAATCCGAAAAATAATGTAAAAAACACACGAATAAGTTATGAACACTTGAGATCCCTGTTGGTATTATTTACTTTTGTATTCCTGTGGATGCATCCAGATTTTCTTTTTGACGGGATGGTGTTGTGCTCGAAAACAGTGTCCTGATGGACGCAGATGATGTCGACTGTAAGAGTCTCATCAAAACAGGGATCTGGAGCATGCAAAATAACGCCCTCCCTTGATTCACTGCTGCAGTGGCCACACGCCCGACAGTATTGTATCCGCACGCAGTTTGGCTTCAGGAGTGTGAACACAGAAGTCTCCAGTAGGTATTTAAAACCCTTAATTCCGTTGGTCTGGCCTGCGGGTACCAGCACCCTGACGCTATCCAATAGAGATACTCAGCTCTACGAGTTGTAGATTGATTAATTGATTCACCACTCGGAACTACAGCGTGCAAAGGCGTTACATCTTAGTGAGGTCTAGTCTGTCAGGGATAAAAACTTCTCCAGAAAATCATGGTATTGTTTTCAGCATCCCACCAAAGAATTCGGATTTGGGCAACTTTTGCACCACCCTGGGATTTGCATGGCTTATTTTTTCACTTAGCCAAAAAAAAAAAAAAAATCGTCGGTATATCGGCGTTTAGGTCTTTTAGGGTTAATGTGTAATAGGAGGTGTTTTCTAATTAACTGAAGAAAGGGGACTTAGTGAAAACCTTTCTTCCAGGTGATCACAGCAGATGCTTCATGTTTTTTGATTATTCGAAGCTCTCTCTTTAAAGTAAATCAATTGTTCTATTTAATTATCATAAATATATCTCTCTTTAGGATCACGTTAATAAGATGCTTCGCCTCACAAGAAGGGCGCTGCTAACAGCACCGAGTGTTGCGCAGCCAGACTTACCAGCATCAAAGATCATGAAGAAGGTTTGTGTTTTTTGATTATTTTCTCAGTTAGTGATTACCCGCTGTTAGTTTGTTTTGGTTTAAAAAAAAAAAAAAAAAAAAAAAAAAAAAAAACAACACAACAACAAAATAGGATTTCTTCCGCGTTGACAGAGATGCTGACACCACTTCCGATTTGGGTGCCAGAAACGAAGCAGCGTACTTTAACTACACTGAATTTGAACCGAAAGGTATTCGTGAGAAGTATGCCATGCCTTCTCTGAATAACTTGATGACTTCCGTCTTCTTTGAGATGGTTTTCATATTCGGATTCTCTGCTTTCGCTGGAATGCTGATGTGGGTATGGCGTCACTTTATTAGATATTGCAGTGCCAGTCTTCATGTGTGAGTTGTGATCCATTAAAATAAATAATAATAAAAACAGGCATTCTATTCATCACAGAAATACACCGTGGTGGCTGTACCTTACCCATCTAAGAAGGCTATTGAAGCATAAGACACGTCAGCTGATACGAGTTTCCGTTTTTGTGCTGTCTTTACGTAAATCCAGAGGGAAACCCTCTCCGTGAACCTACCACGCAGAGGAATAGCCGTAAGAATTCGAGTTGTAATTTTCTGCTCTGAGCGGAGCCATTCTCAACTGCATCAGAAGTGTTTTCTTCGACCACAAGAAAATGCAGGCAAAATGCTGCCCCTCTTGAGGCTAATATATAAGTGTTGTTTTTTTCAGTCACATGAAAAAAAAAAAAAAAAAAAAAAAAGGATTTATGTCAAAAAAGAAGAAAAAGGAAAAAAAATAAAAAAGCAAGTGTATCCTCCGTTCTTTTTATTCATCGAAATCGAACAATTTTGTTGTTTTAGTGAGAAAATTGTAAAATATTTTGATTTCATGTTTTTTTTTCTTTCTACAGAACCACAACAACAACAACAACAACAACACCACCACTACTATTTGAGTCATAGAGTAGATTGTGTTCTTTTCATATATTCTTTTTTCATTTAGGAGTCATCCGGCAAGAATCACCAATGAGATATCTTGCCTGGGGGTTCACACTCTTAGCACTAGCTGGTATGATGTGTCTACCAGATACTTCTCTGATTCATAAAAATACTTTACTTAAAAACAAACGTCAAATAATGGTAAGCTGTGTGGGTGATTCAATAACTGAAGGTATGTACATTTTCATTAACCCACAAAATTAAAAAAATTGATACTGCCCCGACCAAAACTCATTACAAAAAAACAAACAAACAGGAACCCGGTCTGACTCCATACCGTTGTCATACCCAAAAGTGCTTGAGAAGCTTCTTAATAGTCACAACCCTGAGGGATACGAATCGTATAAAGTTGTGAATTTGGGAAAGACAGGCTATGCTGTAAATAATGACAGTGACGCTCCGTACACGAACTCAAGTTCATGGGATTATTTATTTAAATGGAGGAATGCTGAATACGTTATAATAATATTGGGAACAAACGATGCCAGACAGGGTAATTGGATAACAAAACAAAGTTTTATCGACAGCTACTCGTCGATGATAAACACAATAAGAAATTTTCCAAGCAAGCCGAAGATATTCGTGTCATCACCTCCACCTGTTTTCTTATCTTCTGAGACATTCAATTCAACAATCGTAAATCACATCCTTCCAGAGATCGTGTATAAAATATCTACAACTTTAGAAGGAATTTCAGGGTATATTGATTTGTTTGGTTCTGTTTTTGGAGGATTGCCTTTACAAGAATCTATCAGAGAAATTTTCATTGATTCTGACGGTGTTCATCCAAATAGAGAAGGGATGCGTTTGATTGCTCGAAAAGTATCAGAATCGATATTGGGAGTCGTGAAGTCATCACCATCACCTACGGAGTCTCCTTTTAAATATTTATCGAGATCTGATACTCAATTAACTCTAAAAGTTGGAATTGTTGGTGATTCAATTGCTGGAGGATTCGGATTAAGGAAGCCATACATGACGTACCCGAGTAGACTACAGACCTTAGCAGATCAATCACACTATGGAATTTTTAAAATTCAATCGTTTTGTGGAAGTAACGTAACGATTTCAACGTCTGTTGGAAACAATTCATTTGTTAACAATGAACATTGGAATAGACTTGTTAGATATAATCCTGATATCATAATTGTTCAACTCGGAACTCAAGACACTAACAACATCAATTGGAGAGGAGACCGAATGTTTATCTCCGACTATTCAAAATTCGTTGATAACCTTCGCAATGAAATTGGTAACGGCAGCTCTCCTTCAGTCATTTTAACGATTCCTCCTCCTGTCTTTGCTGATGGAGGATTGTTTTCATTAAATAAAACTCGTTATAATAATATTATCTCAGATTTAATCAATTCTGTGTCATCAGAGGTAGCAGCCTTAACTGTAATTGATTTCTTCACTCTGTTTGGTGGGAAGGAACTTCCTGATGCTTCTCTGAAGTTTAATTATCAAAAAGACGGAACTCATCCGAGTCGAATAGGGACTCGGATGATGGCTGTCCGTACGATGGAGCATTTAACTAACTTATCAAAGCAATCTAGTGAGGGGTAGCTTTTCTTATTACTGTAACTATCACGGTGTATAAAAGATTTGGAGTATAACAACTTTGGATATTAAAAAAACGATGGTGGATTCTCGGAAAAAAATAACTTGGTGGATTTTTATAAAAAAAAGTATGAAAAGTACACATTTTGACTGTAAAATGGTAGTTTTTGAGTGTGAAATTTTTCACACTATGCACAAATTTTTGAAAAAACGGGATCCTTTTAAACCCCTGAAGACGTCGGTAAGCAACGTAGAATAGGGACTCGGATGATGGCTGTCCGTACGATGGAACATTTCACTAACTTATCAAAGCAATCTAGTGAGGGGTAGCTTTTCTTATTACTGTAACTATCACGGTGTATAAAAGATTTGGAGTATAACAACTTTGGATATAAAAAAAACGATGGTGGATTCTCGGAAAAAAAAAACTTGGTGGATTTTTATAAAAAAAAGTATGAAAAGTACACATTTTGACTGTAAAATGGTAGTTTTTGAGTGTGAAATTTTTCACACTATGCACAAATTTTTGAAAAAACGGGATCCTTTTAAACCCCTGAAGACGTCGGTAAGCAACGTAGAATAGGGACTCGGATGATGGCTGTCCGTACGATGGAGCATTTAACTAACTTATCAAAGCAATCTAGTGAGGGGTTGCTTTTCTAATTATTATTAATTACACTTAAGTTATATTTATTTTTTATTATTTTTTTTGTAAATTCCTGAGAGATGACGGTTATTTTCTCACACAGTTGTTACCATTCTCCCACAAAGATGTCGGGTGATCGAATGAGTAAGAAGAACACCGCCATCGAAGTTGACGGCGGTGAATTCGATCTCGCAGACATGTCAAGTGTTAATGAAAGTATGCTCTCTAGTAGAAGGAGTTCAATTGCAGCACCGGAATCTGTTGCGTCGGTCGTTTCGAATTCTAGAATGAATAAAAAGAACACAGCAATTGAATGTGAAGGTGATGAAGTCGAGTTAAGTTCCAACAACGATGACAGCGACGATGAAAAAGACGTAAACGACAGCAGAGAACCCACAGCTATTGACTCAGAAAGTAATCGTTCTCGTAGTAGTAGTAGTTCGTCTTCAGATACGAAAGATATTTCAGATGCGAAGGACTCAGAATTCGATGATGAGATGATGTCGGAGGTCCCGGATTCTCCAGAAATATCTCCTGCTGATAAAACCAACACAGCGATCGCTTGTCCGAATGATGAAATCTCAATTAGAAGTCAAACAGAAACATCAGATGGAACGAGTAGAACAACATCACTACCTCCGAGTATTGTTATGACTGATCAAGAAACTGAAGTAGCTGACGGTGACGATCCTTTTATGAATGAACGTCGTAGTCTTGGAGGAGGTTTGTCTGACGGAACACGTTCTCCGTCACCAGATGGCAGTCTCCCGATGTCTATCGGAGATGAGAAGTCAATGGTGACTCCCCTTCAGAGGTGGAAGAATCTCAGAAACTTTTGGATGGGATACACCGCCTGTCGCGATAAAATG
Organism: Flectonema sp. DT1601; assembly: GCA_964019425.1. Lineage (NCBI taxonomy): Eukaryota > Euglenozoa > Diplonemea > Diplonemida > Diplonemidae > Flectonema > Flectonema sp. DT1601. Next base: position 77,912 of record OZ025865.1, on the reverse strand, counting down.
TTTCCAAGAAATCAAACGGATTTCTACAACCCTTCACCTTCTGCTACTTCAATACCAAATAAAACTGTTGCTCCTTATCAACAGAGAGAGAGCATCCCGTCAGCGAGATCTGCTAGTCAACAGATTAGTTGGGCACCTCATGTTCAGAACTTTTCACCTTCTTCATACATACCAACAGCATCACCGGGTTCAGATATCGTAACAAAGTTACAAGACTTGGCGCAATTAGCTTCGAATGGATTATTAACAGCTGATGAGTACAGCGCTGCTAAGGAATTATTATTAGACGGCGTTATGAGATTACCAATGTCTGTAACTCCTGGTCAGTTTCCAATTAGTCCTTTGCCACCGTCGAGATCAGCGCTTAGTGTGACTCCTGTCCAAAATAAAGAAGTTGAGGACATTATTAATCAGGTACAAAGACAACAGCTACAGCAACAGTTTCAACAGCGTCAACAGCAATTGCCAACACGGGATCAAACGAATACAGCGAACACTAGTTTACCGTCAGTAGCTGGTAACGGTTGGATACCTGAAGCGGTTTCGGGTATTCAAAGCATTCCAGCGAGTACTGCAGTTCCAATCCCTACTAATGAGCCCAGTGCTATGCAAATCACTGATGCCAGCGCATCGTTTCCAGCAGCAACAATTCATAACAATCAAAGTATCAACACTCAAGGTACCAAATCACTTCCAAACATTGCTGACAAACAAGCAACTGTCATGAACCCGGCGATGCAGAGCGCTCTCGCTACTTTAATGTCTTGTGAGGCGGCTGAACCCCACGTGTCACCTCCGCCTATTCCAAATACGTCATCTGAACCAATTAAAAAGATTTCAATCGTTGCAGCAGATCAAAGTAACCAATCTCTTGGTGTTAAAGTAACTCACAGTAACAGATTCTCAATGGCGACTACTACTATGCCAACTTGTAACTTTAGTGATGAAGTTCCGGAGTACTTTGCGCTACCGGACTCTGCAGTTTCTGTTGGAGAGCATTTGATGAGTGGCGGTGGTGTTAATTACCAACAGCAGCAGCAGCAGCAGCAGCAGCAGCAGCAGCAGCAGCAGCAGCAGCAGCAGCAGCAGCAGCAGCAGCAGCAGCAGCAGCAGCAGCAGCAGCAGCAGCAGCAGCAGCAGCAGCAGCAGCAGCAGCAGCAGCAGCAGCAGCAACAACATCAACAGCAACAACACCAACCACAACAACAGCAACTGATACACCAAGATACTAGCCCTGGAAGACTCTTGCGATTACGTGATGCTGGTCTGCTTACTCCTCAAGAATACGATGCTCTCAACAATACTCAACAAAACTCAGTTTCAGCTTCACCGTCTCCTTTGGAAGCGCTCTCTGTTACTCCTCACTTTGCAATGACTCCGAGTAAGTTACCTTACGCTGCTTTACAACCTGTTATACCTGTTCCTGGACCAAAGGATATTTTTGACGCTACTAATTTAATAAATAATTCAGACATCCCGACACCAATTAAAAAAGCAATTCAAGATGCAGAGGTTGGATCTCTTAATGGAGATGATGATGTTTACAGTCTTGCTGATACTACTAATCCACCGACTCCGATGGGGAAGTTCTCTGATTTGTATCCACCTGCTGATCCACAACCAAATGATCCAGTATTCACTCCAGTTCATGCAGCTAGAGTCCTTCAAGAGAGAATAGGTCAACGTGGTGAATCAATTGTTGATCACTTTGCTAAGCAACAGTTGCAGCAATCTCAACACGACCTTCCAACTATGTATTCGGTGCCTCATATATCTCAAAATATCACTGCTGGTGAGTCTCAGCAGAATGGACTCTCTGACAATCAACAAAAAATCAAAAACCTTCTTGAAAGAAATCAACAACAGAGCGCTATGTTAAATCAACTTCAAAACCAAATCCAAGCTCAGCAGTTGGCATCTCCAGCGGCAGCAACAAAACAAATTCAAAGTCCGGAATTGAAAACTCCAGGGACAGCGATGGGAAGTCAATTCTCAGTTGGTGACTACACTACTCCAGTACATCAAACTGCAGGTCAGTACCAAGAAAATGAAATTGCAAAGCAGCTTCAACAACAGCAACAGGCACAACTAAAGCAACAGCAGGAATTGCTTGCGAAGATGTCACACCAGCTAGCCCACGGATCTCATGGGAATAATAATAATAATAATAATAATGATACTCAACAACAGCAACAGGCACAACTAAAGCAACAGCAGGAATTGCTTGCAAAGATGTCACACCAGCTAGCTCACGGATCTCATGGGAATAATAATAATAATAATAATGATACTCAACAACAACAATTACAACAACAGCAACTGCTTCTTGCGAAGATGTCGGAAATGCTGTCTCAGATTCCAAATAATGCAACTCAACAATCTCCTCAGAATTGGTCAAATGCCGTCATCGACACTCAAAACAGTGAATTGATTGGAAGATTGAGAAACCAGTTAAACGGACAATCAGAACTTTCTTCATATTCTGGTGAAGCAAGTCCGAGCGGACTCAGTAAGACACCTCAAATACCAACTGATAACTTTAGTAACACTCCATCAACTGTGAAGGGAAATGTTGAAGAGATGACTTTGAAAAGAATGTTAAGACAGGCGATGTCTTCGAGAGAATATTCGAATTCGGTTGGTCAGATTGCTGAGAAGTTATATTTAATAAATCCGACGGCACTGCTTGCGGTGTTATCAGAAGTACATCCTCAAGTCTCACTAACTTACTTAGCGGATGACTGGAGGAGTATAATTGCTAGCTATCAAAAGCCACTTCACTTACAACAACAACAACAACAACAACAACAACAACAACAGCCTTTTATTCCATCTCTTGCTGGAAGAGGTCCCTTCAAAGACAAGTCTGTCTCTCCGATTCGCGCCCGTGATGATATTTTGCGTTCAATTCGTCAACCCGGTTACGTCCTACCGAGTGCTGCCGACTTAATGAGCTCACCGTTAATGCAAAGAGCCCATCTTGGATAGTCAATCTTCGCTTAAGTTAAATTATAGAATAAAAAATGTATTGATCTTCTTGTTGCGATAATAGAAATTTATTTTATGTAATTATAGTTAGCGTGTTTGGGGAGAGATTAGTCGTGATCATAACTTACGGTGAGATCTCCCCCTTCTTTCCCCTCCTTTTTTTTTTTTTTTTTTTTTTTTTTTTTGGTTGTATTTTAGAAAAGATTAAAAAAAATTGTTTCCCTGTATTTGTATCCTTCAGAATGAAAAAAAAAAAAAAAAAAAAAAAAAGAACCTTGTTAATTCTTGTTTTCGAATAACCTGCCATCCCCACCACCATAATTACTGTTTACCAGTTTTCGATGAGAGTCGGTTAGCATCTGCTTTGCCGTACTAAGAAATCTTTTTTTTTTTTTACATTTGTTAAATTCGTTAAAGACGAGAAAAAAAAAAAAAAAAAAAGAAAACCAAAAAAAAACTTACTATTTTGAGTGGTAACACGGTATTCACGTTTACTTCAAGTCACCCACCCCCCTCTCCCTGTTGAAATTATTATTATTTTTGTGTGTGAAGTTTTGTGTTTTTGTAGAAGACAAAAAGTAATGAAAAAGATGAACACACCCCGCGATAATCATTCTTTAACTACTCTTAACTCATGTCACAGGTCACACAGAAGTGTATCGGATTGTTTTGATGACTACCAGGAGTGGCCATGTACTACCACACAATGGATCGAGAAAGAGAGATCTCAATCTGTCAATCCTTTCATTGCAGTCTATTAGAATGAACATACCCCGCGATAATCATTCTTTAACTTCTCTTAACTCTTGTCACAGGTCACACAGAAGTGTATCGGATTGTTTTGATGACTACCAGGAGTGGCCATGTACTACCACACAATGGATCGAGAAAGAGAGATCTCAATCTGTCAATCCTTTCATTGCAGTCTATTAGAATGAACATACCCCGCGATAATCATTCTTTAACTTCTCTTAACTCATGTCACAGGTCACACAGAAGTGTATCGGATTGTTTTGATGACTACCAGGAGTGGCCATGTACTACCACACAATGGATCGAGAAAGAGAGATCTCAATCTGTCAATCCTTTCATTGCAGTCTATTAGAATGAACATACCCCGCGATAATCATTCTTTAACTTCTCTTAACTCATGTCACAGGTCACACAGAAGTGTATCGGATTGTTTTGATGACTACCAGGAGTGGCCATGTACTACCACACAATGGATCGAGAAAGAGAGATCTCAATCTGTCAATCCTTTCATTGCAGTCTATTAGAATGAACATACCCCGCGATAATCATTCTTTAACTTCTCTTAACTCTTGTCACAGGTCACACAGAAGTGTATCGGATTGTTTTGATGACTACCAGGAGTGGCCATGTACTACCACACAATGGATCGAGAAAGAGAGATCTCAATCTGTCAATCCTTTCATTGCAGTCTATTAGAATGAACATACCCCGCGATAATCATTCTTTAACTTCTCTTAACTCATGTCACAGGTCACACAGAAGTGTATCGGATTGTTTTGATGACTACCAGGAGTGGCCATGTACTACCACACAATGGATCGAGAAAGAGAGATCTCAATCTGTCAATCCTTTCATTGCAGTCTATTAGAATGAACATACCCCGCGATAATCATTCTTTAACTTCTCTTAACTCATGTCACAGGTCACACAGAAGTGTATCGGATTGTTTTGATGACTACCAGGAGTGGCCATGTACTACCACACAATGGATCGAGAAAGAGAGATCTCAATCTGTCAATCCTTTCATTGCAGTCTATTAGAATGAACATACCCCGCGATAATCATTCTTTAACTTCTCTTAACTCTTGTCACAGGTCACACAGAAGTGTATCGGATTGTTTTGATGACTACCAGGAGTGGCCATGTACTACCACACAATGGATCGAGAAAGAGAGATCTCAATCTGTCAATCCTTTCATTGCAGTCTATTAGAATGAACATACCCCGCGATAATCATTCTTTAACTTCTCTTAACTCATGTCACATGTCACACAGAAGTGTATCGGATTGTTTTGATGACTACCAGGAGTGGCCATGTACTACCACACAATGGATCGAGAAAGAGAGATCTCAATCTGTCAATCCTTTCATTGCAGTCTATTAGAATGAACATACCCCGCGATAATCATTCTTTAACTTCTCTTAACTCATGTCACAGGTCACACAGAAGTGTATCGGATTGTTTTGATGACTACCAGGAGTGGCCATGTACTACCACACAATGGATCGAGAAAGAGAGATCTCAATCTGTCAATCCTTTCATTGCAGTCTATTAGAATGAACATACCCCGCGATAATCATTCTTTAACTTCTCTTAACTCTTGTCACAGGTCACACAGAAGTGTATCGGATTGTTTTGATGACTACCAGGAGTGGCCATGTACTACCACACAATGGATCGAGAAAGAGAGATCTCAATCTGTCAATCCTTTCATTGCAGTCTATTAGAATGAACATACCCCGCGATAATCATTCTTTAACTTCTCTTAACTCATGTCACAGGTCACACAGAAGTGTATCGGATTGTTTTGATGACTACCAGGAGTGGCCATGTACTACCACACAATGGATCGAGAAAGAGAGATCTCAATCTGTCAATCCTTTCATTGCAGTCTATTAGAATGAACATACCCCGCGATAATCATTCTTTAACTTCTCTTAACTCTTGTCACAGGTCACACAGAAGTGTATCGGATTGTTTTGATGACTACCAGGAGTGGCCATGTACTACCACACAATGGATCGAGAAAGAGAGATCTCAATCTGTCAATCCTTTCATTGCAGTCTATTAGAATGAACATACCCCGCGATAATCATTCTTTAACTTCTCTTAACTCATGTCACAGGTCACACAGAAGTGTATCGGATTGTTTTGATGACTACCAGGAGTGGCCATGTACTACCACACAATGGATCGAGAAAGAGAGATCTCAATCTGTCAATCCTTTCATTGCAGTCTATTAGAATGAACATACCCCGCGATAATCATTCTTTAACTTCTCTTAACTCTTGTCACAGGTCACACAGAAGTGTATCGGATTGTTTTGATGACTACCAGGAGTGGCCATGTACTACCACACAATGGATCGAGAAAGAGAGATCTCAATCTGTCAATCCTTTCATTGCAGTCTATTAGAATGAACATACCCCGCGATAATCATTCTTTAACTTCTCTTAACTCATGTCACAGGTCACACAGAAGTGTATCGGATTGTTTTGATGACTACCAGGAGTGGCCATGTACTACCACACAATGGATCGAGAAAGAGAGATCTCAATCTGTCAATCCTTTCATTGCAGTCTATTAGAATGAACATACCCCGCGATAATCATTCTTTAACTTCTCTTAACTCATGTCACAGGTCACACAGAAGTGTATCGGATTGTTTTGATGACTACCAGGAGTGGCCATGTACTACCACACAATGGATCGAGAAAGAGAGATCTCAATCTGTCAATCCTTTCATTGCAGTCTATTAGAATGAACATACCCCGCGATAATCATTCTTTAACTTCTCTTAACTCATGTCACAGGTCACACAGAAGTGTATCGGATTGTTTTGATGACTACCAGGAGTGGCCATGTACTACCACACAATGGATCGAGAAAGAGAGATCTCAATCTGTCAATCCTTTCATTGCAGTCTATTAGAATGAACATACCCCGCGATAATCATTCTTTAACTTCTCTTAACTCTTGTCACAGGTCACACAGAAGTGTATCGGATTGTTTTGATGACTACCAGGAGTGGCCATGTACTACCACACAATGGATCGAGAAAGAGAGATCTCAATCTGTCAATCCTTTCATTGCAGTCTATTAGAATGAACATACCCCGCGATAATCATTCTTTAACTTCTCTTAACTCATGTCACAGGTCACACAGAAGTGTATCGGATTGTTTTGATGACTACCAGGAGTGGCCATGTACTACCACACAATGGATCGAGAAAGAGAGATCTCAATCTGTCAATCCTTTCATTGCAGTCTATTAGAATGAACATACCCCGCGATAATCATTCTTTAACTTCTCTTAACTCATGTCACAGGTCACACAGAAGTGTATCGGATTGTTTTGATGACTACCAGGAGTGGCCATGTACTACCACACAATGGATCGAGAAAGAGAGATCTCAATCTGTCAATCCTTTCATTGCAGTCTATTAGAATGAACATACCCCGCGATAATCATTCTTTAACTTCTCTTAACTCTTGTCACAGGTCACACAGAAGTGTATCGGATTGTTTTGATGACTACCAGGAGTGGCCATGTACTACCACACAATGGATCGAGAAAGAGAGATCTCAATCTGTCAATCCTTTCATTGCAGTCTATTAGAATGAACATACCCCGCGATAATCATTCTTTAACTTCTCTTAACTCTTGTCACAGGTCACACAGAAGTGTATCGGATTGTTTTGATGACTACCAGGAGTGGCCATGTACTACCACACAATGGATCGAGAAAGAGAGATCTCAATCTGTCAATCCTTTCATTGCAGTCTATTAGAATGAACATACCCCGCGATAATCATTCTTTAACTTCTCTTAACTCTTGTCACAGGTCACACAGAAGTGTATCGGATTGTTTTGATGACTACCAGGAGTGGCCATGTACTACCACACAATGGATCGAGAAAGAGAGATCTCAATCTGTCAATCCTTTCATTGCAGTCTATTAGAATGAACATACCCCGCGATAATCATTCTTTAACTTCTCTTAACTCATGTCACAGGTCACACAGAAGTGTATCGGATTGTTTTGATGACTACCAGGAGTGGCCATGTACTACCACACAATGGATCGAGAAAGAGAGATCTCAATCTGTCAATCCTTTCATTGCAGTCTATTAGAATGAACATACCCCGCGATAATCATTCTTTAACTTCTCTTAACTCATGTCACAGGTCACACAGAAGTGTATCGGATTGTTTTGATGACTACCAGGAGTGGCCATGTACTACCACACAATGGATCGAGAAAGAGAGATCTCAATCTGTCAATCCTTTCATTGCAGTCTATTAGAATGAACATACCCCGCGATAATCATTCTTTAACTTCTCTTAACTCATGTCACAGGTCACACAGAAGTGTATCGGATTGTTTTGATGACTACCAGGAGTGGCCATGTACTACCACACAATGGATCGAGAAAGAGAGATCTCAATCTGTCAATCCTTTCATTGCAGTCTATTAGAATGAACATACCCCGCGATAATCATTCTTTAACTTCTCTTAACTCTTGTCACAGGTCACACAGAAGTGTATCGGATTGTTTTGATGACTACCAGGAGTGGCCATGTACTACCACACAATGGATCGAGAAAGAGAGATCTCAATCTGTCAATCCTTTCATTGCAGTCTATTAGAATGAACATACCCCGCGATAATCATTCTTTAACTTCTCTTAACTCATGTCACAGGTCACACAGAAGTGTATCGGATTGTTTTGATGACTACCAGGAGTGGCCATGTACTACCACACAATGGATCGAGAAAGAGAGATCTCAATCTGTCAATCCTTTCATTGCAGTCTATTAGAATGAACATACCCCGCGATAATCATTCTTTAACTTCTCTTAACTCATGTCACAGGTCACACAGAAGTGTATCGGATTGTTTTGATGACTACCAGGAGTGGCCATGTACTACCACACAATGGATCGAGAAAGAGAGATCTCAATCTGTCAATCCTTTCATTGCAGTCTATTAGAATGAACATACCCCGCGATAATCATTCTTTAACTTCTCTTAACTCTTGTCACAGGTCACACAGAAGTGTATCGGATTGTTTTGATGACTACCAGGAGTGGCCATGTACTACCACACAATGGATCGAGAAAGAGAGATCTCAATCTGTCAATCCTTTCATTGCAGTCTATTAGAATGAACATACCCCGCGATAATCATTCTTTAACTTCTCTTAACTCTTGTCACAGGTCACACAGAAGTGTATCGGATTGTTTTAATGACTGCGATCTACTAATTTTTTGATATTTTCGTATCTCTTTAAAGTGTTGCTTCAAATCATGACAACCATTAAAGTAGGTACCTGCGGGGACTATCCTCCTCTCACTATTGAGAGTGACGGAGTTTTTAGTGGCCTCTCAGTTGAGCTTTTGAACGAAGCAGCGAAGAGATTTGACGTTACAATTGAATGGGTGAAGACTACATGGCCGGAATTACACGTTGGATTGGAGGAAGGAAAATACGATGCTGCATTCGGAGGAATCAACGAAACGGAATTGAGACGAGAAAAATTCAATTTAAGTGAACCGATCCTCCCCTGCGGTAAGTGTGGATTGAGTAGTAAAAAATTCAACAACATGTTCCAAACCTCAACAGATATCGACAAGACAGGTGTGACTATTGTTACTAACCCTGGTGGTACTAATGAAGCCTTCTGTAATAATCAAATAAAACACGCGACGGTAACGGTTGTGACTGACAATAAACAACCTTTTATTAATCTTTCTAACGGTACTTCACAAATAATGATCACAGACACTATTGAAGCCCTTCATAGACAGAACCAGACCTCTTCTTCAGAAAATCCGTTGATATCATTATTTCACGATAATCCTTTAACTACAGGTCACACTGTTTGTTTAGGAAGAAAGGACTCTTCTCAAGGAAACGCTCTGATCTCAGCACTCAATAAGTTTATGTCGACTGACGAGGGTGTCAAAATATTTCATTCAGTGACTGCTAAGTGGTTGGGAACACCACTCTCGAGAGCAACAAAAACAATCTGAGAGTTTCATAAGTTGAAATTGTAAGCACTAATTATTTTTTAAATCTTTTTTTTCCTTTTTTTTTTTTTTTTTTTTTTTTTCTTTGCAGCCAAAAAAAGTATAGGCGCAGAAGAATAACTGTTTTTTTTTTTTTTTTTTAAATTTTTGAAAAATTTTCAAACACTAATAATTTTAATTTTATTTTGCAGCACCTCACAACTCCCCCACATGATGAGAGAATAGATGTAAAAGAGGTATATGGATTACTCTCGAAACCTAAATAGTTACTTTAAAAGGCTAAGTTAAGCATCACACCTAGTCACTGTATCTCAGAACTAATGTTAAATTATCGTTTATGTTGTTTATGATACAAAACATTTGTATTTTACGTACAAACTCGAACAGTTAACCCCCCCTCACATGAGTTAGATGTCTGAAGGACTACCACAGTCGATATTAAATAGTCTTACCTCCCCCCTCACATCATTTTGTGTGGACAGAATCCAGTTATAATGATTCATGTCTAATTTGTTGCGTGTTAACCTTGATTTATTTATCCAAGTCCCCCCTCACATGAGTTAGATGTCTGAAGGAATACCACAGTCGATATTAAATAATCTGCTTCTCGATGGTTACGAAGACACAATTGTAAATCAACGAGAAGTAAATAATAATTTACTAACCACTGATGTCAATTGTTTGGAAGCTATTTCTAATTTTAAACAATCGATTGAAAGGCTTCTGACTGAAGTCAATAATAATCCCAACAGGTGGGACATCCATTCCGTAAATAGCTATTGCAACGGTCTCAGAGAGAGTCAAGAAGTTATTTTCAGTTTGTACGTCGACGATGAGATCCCAAAAAAAGAGTTTTTACAACGGACTGCTTCCCTCACAAGAGAAGTTAATTTTCATTGCGGAGAAGAAATTTTGATTCCAATCAGTGAAGAGGAATACATGCGGCAATCTGAGATATTTTGCTCTCACAGATTACCAAAAAAACCCCCAGGAGCAGTAATAAGAAATGCTGCGATATTTTACAGTCATCTCCCTCTCGAGAACAGCTGGTTTGAAGAACTGGTAACTAATCTTGCCGACTGTCTTCAATATTCTATTATCTCAATCGGTGATGGGTTCACTGTAGTTATTATTTCTTCGTTAGATAAATTGATTGAAATTCTTCAGTCGATCGGAGTAGTCACAGATAGACTTGAGGAATGGCAACCAGTCAAATTAAAGAACTCACTCTTTGTTAGAAATACAACAGTCGGTGACCAAATCCAATACTTTCCAATTGTTACAACGAATATCAAATCTGATAAGTCTGAAGTTTAGGTAGCTTATCAAAGTATCGATGCCCAGTGGTAGATTTTATTTAATTTTTTTTTTTTTTTTTTTTTCCCTTTGTTAAACTAACTTCAATACCCTTCCTTCACAACAGCACAATGGCTTATCTCTTGCCCAGTACAGTTCATGTTGGGAAGAAGCCTAAATTAAATGCCTTGACATCCAGTAGAGTTGGATACTTAAAAGCTGTAGTCATGAGAGACGATGAATCTGTTTGGATGAAGAAAGATGAGTTTAGTTGTGAAGAAGATGAAATAGACATCGCGGAACCGTCAGAAAATGAAAGTGAAGGAGATGAAGAAGACGATATAAATAACTGCTGTGACAGTAGTAGTGAATCAGAGACGGTACCGTCTCCTTCTATTAGTAGATTACTATCACAGAGTGAACCTGTTAATCAATTTAATAAACCAAAACAACTTCTAATCACAAGATCATCATCTGAGTCAGACGGAACGGATAAGATTCCACAAGTACATCTCCCACGTGCTGACTCAACTGACAGCACATCAGCTCCTAGCACACCTTCACTCTGTCGAGACTTCATAAGTAGAGCACCTGCTACAGTACCAATCAGTCCTGTTGTTTTGAGTTTTAGTGAAGGCTCTCGAGTTGATGTTCTGCGTTCATCTGGAACTTGGACATCTGGTACGGTTCAAAGAGTGAGCGCTTACTACACGATTAAATTAGATGATAGTTCTGTGAAATTAATTCCTCTTACTCACTCTCAGAAGTACATCAGAACCATTGCTGGTGAGAATCCAATCGAACAGTCTTCAGAGTACGGATGGGGAAGTTTAGTTACTCAAATTGAGAAAGTACTCCGACCTCGAGGAAGCACTGGTATGAAATCCTTACGAAGATCTCTCACTCCAATTGGAAGGAGGTCGGAAACTCCGAGGAGGAGGAAACCGAAGAGATCTTACATCGATATTTAATAAAACTATTTTCTTCGCATCTGATTTGTTAATTGTCCTTCTGAGAGTCTCCATTCACATCTGTGTTGGTGTGACAGATATCTATCTATTCGACTGTTTTTTAAAGAGTCTTCAACTGAAGTGAACACCAATTGAATGTAAAGCAGTTTTGTTCTGCGTTCTTATTCATCCGTCTTGTTTATGAACTATTACTCGGTTCAAGTGTTCTTTTTATTTTTTATTTTTTTGTATGTTTTCCCCCTGCCTTGTCGTGGCTGGGTTACGAATGGGTGGGGTCATTTTATTTTATTCATTTGTTGTGTTCCTTCGGAAAGGTTTCATCGGCCGTTATGTACTTTTGTTTGTTTTTATTTTTCAATTTTTTTTTTAAATCTAGACTTTTTTAACCTCTCCCTCTGTTCTGACTGGTCGGTCTGAAGTAGAATACGTGTTGACGACCGTGTGAATCTCCGCATCAGTTCCTTTTAACTTCCCCTTTTTCAGTTTGTAATATTTCCTTTAAAAGTATTCCATTCGTTGTTTATGTTTCTGGACTGGAATTGGCTTGAACTCCAACCAGCAAAAATAAAAATTAAAGTCCGCTGCGTTGTTCACGCAGCACACAAAATGAAGAGCAACTCAACAAAATGGGGAAAGTATGGCCCCCCAACTTGTTGGGTCGCGTAGTTCTTTTTTCGGTTCTAATATCCTGCGCCTTTTTTAGCGCGTGTTCTTACGGACCTCAATTTGTATTTTTCAAACCACTGAATAGGAGTCCTAAGAGACGTCCTTACAACAGTAACCACATCCTCATCCTCATTAGTTGTTGTGGTAATGTTCAAAAGAAAAAAAAAAACCTAATCGAACATTTTTTCCATTCTCCTCTTCCCCATTTTTTTTTTGTTCAGGCAAATTGCCAAACTAAAAAAAAGCTGTACATCTGTTTAGCAAAATAATTAGTTTCTTTTTAATTTGATCATCAGTTGGTGATAAACTTTACTTTCATCACAGGAATTGATAACGAGACGTACATAAGAGGGAGTAGTAGATTAACACTTCGATACTTTTAAAAACAACTAATTGGATTGGTGATAAACTTTTCTTTCATCCTCATGTTTTCTAACTGAATTCTGGATAACGACCTTAATTTATTTAAGGTGAGTACTCCGCTACGTAGTGTACTACTAATTTTTAATACTTTTTCATTTGGATCAATATACTATTATTATTTTGGGGATTGATTGATGTTCTTTTTATATTGTTTTAAGTTAAAAGGGGGGGGAGTCACAAAAACCATAATTAGTGGCCACGTGCAATATGTTTCCGTAACAGTTCCTCATAACAAGGCTTTGGTTGTTATTGTTGCTTTTGTTAGTTCTTATCCTTGGGAAGTTAATATCCGTAGCTGTTCAAAGGAAGTGTTCACAAACAGAGTAGAGCCGTAATAGTATTTTATAGGAAATTACAACCACAGAATATGTTGCACTGTTCAGGAATGGAAGCTGCTTTTCAGTTTTTCCTTATTATTACTTTACGATTGTTGCCGCGGTTTGAAACACTTCAGCAAGATTGATAAATCTTTTTTTCTTTCAGTAGATTACTAAAATAATAAGAAGCAAAAATAACAACAATGCAAGTTTTCGTGACGTGTCCGGATTTAGGATTCCCTGCGGTGTCAGTCACAGTTGGTGCTGATTCTGTTGTGAGCGACGTGTTGACGGCAGCGGCTGGTGAGTGGGATGTGGATCTGGAGGAAGTTGAACTGTCGTTCGCTGGTGATGCCCTTTGCGACAGTGATCGGCTAGCAGATCATGGAGTGGGTGCAAACAGCGAGTTGGAAATATGGGAGAAGCTGGTTCGGATCTTCGGTAAATGTTGGTTTGTTGATGATAGAAAAAGGGAGAAGCTGCTTCTTTGGATCAGAGACCACGTTACGGATGATTTATGTCTGGACACTCCCACATTCTCGGTGGATGGTTGCCTCTTTATTAACAAGGGGTTGCTTCCTTCAGATGCCAAACGGATTTCATTCCGCCATTCAACTTGCAATAGCACGGTCACTTCACAAGTTACTGCTATTGGAGATTGTTTTTTGTATAATTGTTCACAAATCAATTTTCTTGACCTTTCGGTTCTTAGTAGTGTCACCAGTATTGGAACTTATTTCTTGTCTAAGTGTTTAAAAATCACTTCTCTTGACCTTTCCAGTCTTAATAGTGTCACCAGTATTGGAAATGGTTTCTTGTGTAATTGTTCAGAAATCACTTGGGATCACGACACCTGCCTCCTCGCGGCGGTCCCGGACGACTTCGATAGGGGTCGACAAGACGGTGTCAAAGACAGGAGATGCCAACACCATCAACACCAACTACCACATCCAGGGCATCCGAACCCTGGATGTTTCTTATCAAAAAAAGAAAGGAACAAGCTAGCCCACGCCTTGAATGGCAATGGTGGAACGAGAAAGAACAGCAGAGACCGTCGCCCGCGAGACGATACTCGCGACAGGGACGAAGACCGCCCAAACAAGGAAGAACGTCGGATGGCGAAGCTCGAGAAAGAGAAACTCGACTCGCTCGACGAGATAGAGGAAGAGAGGCAACGGCTAGAGCAGCAGAAAACAGCCATGGAACAGCACCACCACCAGAAGGAAACCAACTTTCAAGGACAAGAAAAACAGTTGGAACAGCAACGCCAACACCAGCAACAAGAACTGCAAAGTCAGTACCACCAACAACAGCAGCAACTGCAAAGCCACCATCAGCTGAAGGAAACGGAAAGTCTCCAGAAGGAGCAAAACCTACAGGCTCAACTCAAAGAGCAACATCAGCACCAACAGAAGGAATTGGAGAAGCAATACCGCCAACGACAACAGCAACTGGAAAGCCAGCAGCAGAAGAAGGACGCCGAGTCTGAACAGCAAACGCATCTGACTCGGTCACAACTACAGAAGGAAAAGGAATCCTTCCAGACGGAGAAGGAACGGCTCCACCTCCAGCTGGATCAGCAGCTAAAGAACGAGAAGGAGCACCTCCACCAACAACTGAACGCCGAGATAGGCAAACAGAAGCAGGGGCTCCAACTGAAGGAAGAGAAGCTCAAGGAGCAGATTGGACAAGAAAAAGTCCAACAACAACAAAAACTCCAACAGAAGGAAGACGAGATTCAACGGCGTGAAGAAGAGGTGAACCGAGGACAGCAGCAACTACACCAACAGCAGCAACAACTAGAGCAGCAGCAACAGCAATCGCAACATCAGCAACTGGAACTACAACAACAACGGCAACAACAACAACAACAGCATCAACAACTGGAACTGGAACAACAACAACTACAACAGCAACTGCAACAACATCGACAACCGCAACAGCAACCCGTACACTACATGCAGCATCAACCGTATGCAACGTACGACACCTACGCCCAGCAGCAGCAGCCTTCCCACTACGAAGGACTACAGCAGGAACTGAAGCGCGAGAGAGAGGAGAAGAGCGAACTACGCGAGATGCTCCGAACTCTCCAACAGCAACTGGACGGATTGAGAGAAGAACTCAAGGCCCAACATGCTGAGGCGAAGAGGCAGCAGGAAACGGCGGGACGGGAAGCGAGAGAGATGCAAGAACGTTTCTTGCTAGAACTCGAAGCGGAACGGGTCCAGATCAGAGGGCTCAACTCGCTGAGAGAAGAGGAAGAGGAACATCAGATGGGCACCACCCCTGATCAGGAAGCAAACACGGAAGTGAAGCAAACGCCACCGGTGAAGCTGCCCCAAGACGGTACGAGGGAGCTAGACGCCTCACGCAAGAAGCTGATGAAGGAAATCAATGAAGGGCAGGTAGCCGGACGATCGGCCATCCAAGAGCAGATGGTCCGAGAGGCCGGGAGACTGGCGCAGACTCAGAAGAGCTGGGAGAACGCAGCACGCAAGGAGCGATCCAGAGTGGATAACCTCTCGCTGGCACCGGAGTATTGGCCAGAGGGAATGGCAATTACGAAGGAGCAGTACGACGCCGGTGCAAAGGGAGTACACCTCACCACCAGAGAGGAGGCAAGGAAGAGGATGTCGGGAACACCTCCGGGAGCCTGGGAAACGTTATCCCTAGTAACCCTGGAACCACCATCAGACACGGCGCAGAAAGTACAGGTAGTACTTAAGGAGACGACGAGCGACGGCGAGAAGAGAATTCTCAAGCAGCTCTGGATGACAACACTGGGAAGAGTGGTTGTACCATCCGGAACAGACGTCGTGCGGACGGAAAGCACGAGGGAGATGGTTGTCCGAGTGGACAAAAAATGGTCCGGAGAGAAGAGATGGTCGGAAGTGAAGCGCTCCCCGATCAGGGCAACGGAAGAGTTGAGGAAGATGCCGGGGTATGTCGATACGTACAACCCGCGGATCGGAGACCAGAGCGTGACCGTGATGCTCAGGGTGAAGGTAGCCGAAGTGAAGAACTTCCTCCGAGAATCGGGGAAGGACGGCGTCTTCACCAAGGAAAAGGATCCGAGAGAGGAACGAGCAGTGAAGGCGGCGGTCATTTGGCTACCGAAGGACGAGACGCTCGGAATCACTCGGGACAAGGCTGTAGAAGTCGATGGGGGGCTGGGACTCGTGGTAAACGAACACGGACTCGGGCTTCGAGTGACCAGCTGGCAGGAAACGGCGGCGAGGGAGAAACTGCACCTGCCGGCTAAGCTACCGGAAACAAAGATCACGGGGATCCCGATCGGCACAACCACCGACGAAGCGATCAAGTGGCTGATCACGAAGGAAGGCTGGGAGGTGAGGAAGACGAAGAAAGGCGTACGGAACGGCATGCGATGGATGGTCGTCCGCGGTCCGGTGAGAACGCAGGAAACCATCACGGTGGATGGCGTCCTGTGCATGGTGGAGGCTGGGAAACAGAAGGTGGAAGTCGACCCGAAACGGAAGGAGACCAAACGCCCGAATGCGACACCGACGAAACCGGAGAAAAGACGTGACCCGACGGAGGGAACGGGAGGAAAGTGGTACACTCGATTGGAGTTTATCGAGTTTCATGGGAAGAAGAAGGGACAACGCCTATGGTTAGAAGCCAGCAACCCAACACCAACTACGACGGCACCTACGAAGGCAGCCACCGCAACGACAACAGCGAAAAAGGAGCCCAAGTCGACAAAAAAGAAAGAGAACAGCTCAGTGGACGAGAGATTGGACCGACTGGAACGTCTACTGATGGCGTTCATGGAACGGAATTGACCGGCGGAGGACGGAAGGAACTGGGCGGAGACACGGAGACGTCTCCTGCTACAAGCTGGCGACGTTGAGAGGAACCCCGGACCGAGACCACGAATCGATGGGCTCACCGTGGAAACAATCAATGTCACCACACTGGAAGGAAAAATAGATGCCATCACAGATCTGAACCTAGATCTGATAGCTCTACAGGAAACTTCTCTGACGGGCCCACAGCAACGCCAGATGAAAAAACAGCTCGGTGAGAGAGGATGGGAAGCGACTTTCGGATTAGAGTGCAAATTACTAACCGATGGGCAAAAGACGTGGATGGCGGCGGGAGGCGTGGCCATCTTGACGCGCACTGGTACACCGGTGAGAAGGATAAAACACGATCGGCTCGACAACACAGGACGATTCGTACACGCGGGAGTGTCGTACGGAAATGGCAAGGTACTGCACGTTTTCTCGTTCTACGGAGACGTACGTTCGGCGGTCTACACGGAAGAGTTGATTGCGGAGATGCTCGTGGAAGCAGCAGCTCTGGGTGATGTTCCCGTATTGATAGCGGGGGACTTCAACGTCGAAACGACGGAATCGCCGGCGCTTCTGTCTGCTTTCGCACACGGACTCTGGATAGATGCCGCCGTCTCGATGGGAAACATGACACCGACAAGCGAAGCGGGAAAAGGACTTCGTAGAATCGATGCTATTCTGATGAACCGCGGGGCGGCGACAGCAATCTCGAATGACACAACGATTCATGTGCATAAGAGTGAGCTGATCCCGACACACAAGCCGGTCATCATTAGAAAGCTCAACATCTCACGCTACAACGAGAAGGCTCCTAGGCTGATAGTACCGAAACAGTTGGATACCTCCGAGACAACGGACCCGAGTGAGGGGAAGGCCGAAAGGCAACTCCACTGGACGCGAGCTGTAGCGACGGAAGATCCTGACAAGATGCTGGAGGCGCTTGGAGAGATCATCGAAAGATACCTTCTGACGGGAAAGCTGGAGATAAGTAACCCAGCCAAGTACAAGACGCGGGAAGAAGCGTGAGCCTGTGATGTGGACGAACGCGGCGAAACAAGACGGGAGAGGAGCGACGTGCAGGGAAACGCGGAGAAGACTGCAGAAGATCCGCGTCCTGGAGGAAGTGACGAAAATCACAAGGCAATACGATGGTCCGACGGTGCCGTCCCACGAAGTGATGAAACTCTGGAAAAAATTACGAAAACTCGATCCGACGACGGGAACCGAAATACCACAGACGGAGGAGCTTCGGATGCTGCTACAACAAGCGAGACAGGAGCAAGCGATAGAAAGCAAGAAGCTCCGAACCGAACGCATCCGCATGTGGAAACGGAATGTTGTCGACAATTGGAACGACGACCGCACGAAGGTTTTCCAGTGGATCAGGAACGTCGAGCAATCGAAGACTGTTCTGATGGAAAAGGCAGATGGAAGCTGGACGGCCAACTGGATGAGGCCATGCACGCAGCATGGGACCCCATACTCAAAAAGTACTTGTCAGACCCAGAACCAGACTGGATGAAGTTCGAAGAACGATACAGCAGCTACATCGAGGAACACCCGATGCGATGCGAAGATATCACCGGGGGGGACGTTGCAAAAGCCCTCAGAAGGACTAGCTCGCGCAAAGCAGCTGGGGTAGACGGCTTCAGGATATCGGAGCTCAAGTTGCTACCGGAGGACATGATTCAGATGATAGCGGAATTCTACAACATGGTGGAGAGAACACACTGGCCGGAAGCACTTCTCACAGCACTGGTGTCGGCCATACCCAAAGGGGCAGGGACGAAACCACTGGAGCAGAGACCCATTACGGTGACATCCGCACTTTACAGGCTATGGGGCTGTATACGTATGGAAAAGGATGTAATGGAGTGGCAAGAGAAGTGGGCTCACGACGGGCAGTACGGCTACCGGAAGGGGAGATCTACGCTCGACCTCAGCTGGAAGATAGCACTAGACGTGGAACACGCAACTCTCTACGGAGAAGAGATTGCTGGAGTGACCACGGACTTCAGGAAGTGTTTCGACCTGACATCCTCCTGAAATTGGTGAAGGAATTGGGCCTAAGTGATAAGATCCTGAGAACTGTGACGGATGTCTACCGGCGACTCAGAAGGAGATTCAAGTTCCCGAGTGGCGTCGGAGAAGAATTTGCCACCACCAACGGAATACTGCAAGGATGTCCGCTCAGCGTGGTGCTCTTCAATGCGCTGAGCTCGATACTCAGCAAAGCAATCGAGAGGGAAGCAGATGTGACGCCCGGATCGTATGCGGACGACCTGACGTTGTTTGGATCACGAACGAAGCTACAAGAAGGCGTAGAAGTCGTTGCGGAGTTCTGCACCCTGACCGGACAAGAACTCGCGCCTCAGAAGTGCAAGTGGTTCTCGAACAGAGACCAGGGCCAGACCAACATCACAATGGGGGACACAACACTAGACTTCGATGACAGTGTCGATATCGTGGGATGCCACCTCAGTATGAAAGGAACCACCAAGCAGATGGGGAGGATCACGGAAGAAGTGCTCGATAGAGCGAGGCGAATCCGGTTACTTCCGCTCAGATATCAAGCGAAGGAACAGATAGCTGCAGCTAGTGTCATGCCCAAGGCGCTCTTCGGAACGGCACTGTACGATCCCGATGCGACGCGACTCGGACTGCTGAGAAGAGCAATGGCAACGGGGATTTTCCGCAAACTTGGAGGGAAAAGAACTAAGATGTCGCACACCATGGGCCTAACGCTACTCTGCAAGGGACATTGTGTGGATCCCGCGACGTACATTAGGTACAACAGACTCCTTGCACTCACCAGAATGCTACCGAAGCTAACTGAGAGGATACGCAGGGTATGGGAACACCTGCAAGAGCACACTGAAGCGACGAGAGGACCAGTCGGCCTCGCCCTGAGTACTCTGAAGGAACTTGGATGGGAATGGTCAACTTTCTCGGTCTTCGAAGGTCCGGGAGGGACGACCGAACACGGAAGGCTGGATGCGGGGCGCTGGCGGCACGATGTCAGAGAGGCGTGCAGGCGTTTCACCTGGAACAAAACAATTGCGGAAACGAGACGGGTAAACCTGAGAGGTATTGAAGCGGGCATCGACCGGAAAGAGACCCTGAAGGTCCTGAAGGAAGGAAAGGGCGACCCCTACCTGCGCGGAGTAGTGAAGCACTGCCTCCTGGACAACGTGTACACTGGCTCGATGAAGGCGGGAAACAAGAACTGCGCGCACTGCGAGGAGGTTGACGACGTAGAGAGGACGGAGACCCTCGAGCACGTGAACTGGGATTGCAGAGCTTATGACACAATCCGACAGGAATATCCGCAAGTGATGCTACAAGTTCGATGCGATTGGCCCAATTGCCTGAGGCTACTCGGCATCAAGCCCGACAATGTGGAACTGCCGGCGGGTCTCACTGGAGACCTACAACGAATGTTCGCACGGATCAGGCTCCACAGGGACGACTATCAACAACTGGAGGAGAGACGGCTGATGGTTTTGCAGCAAACACAAGCTTACTCCATGTGCAGTCTGCATAGTGATCGGCAGAGGATCTGAGCAATGTTGCAGAAACAGCCACCACCGATGCCGTCACCACGAGATGGCTCCCTGCAACGACTGCAAGCGGAATCCGGATCCGGAACAACGGACTGCCACGAAATGCTGCAACAAAAAGCATCACGGGCCAATTATAAGGACGTTGACGAGGAGGGCGAAGCAGCCGACGAAGCATGATATGCAAACCAGCACATCGCTTCTAAAATTAGGTTTCACCAAACAAATGAAACCGAAAGCAGAGGAAACCCCGGAAAGGGAACCACAGGACAAGGGGTTAACTTAGGTTGGCCGAACCAGTGCCTCGTCATCTCACCGTGCTAGCAAGCCTGAATGACAGCACTCAAAATGGTACATATATAATTGTTTAAAAATCACTTCTCTTGACCTTTCCGGTCTTAGTAGTGTCACCAGTATTGGAAATTATTTCTTGTGTAATTGTTCAGAAATCACTTGGGTAACGAAACTCGGATAGCGCGCCTCCTCGTGGTGTTACCTGGATGCACTTTGTGTGTAACTAGAGTGCTGACGTATTGTTGTTGCTGTGTATTCTTTTACCCCCGTTTTATTTTCCGGTAGCCTAACCTTTAAAAAAAAAGGACAACATAGCAGAAGGTCAGGTGATCCGGCCCGGGATACTCAGGCACCCAGAGCTCACAGGGGCCACCGGGTTTTTATTTTTTCCTTAGTGGCATGATTTCCCTTTACCCCCATTTCCTTCAAACTTCCCCCGTTTAGTCTTTTCACGCATGGGGGGATTATAAGTTCAGGTCGCCTGAAATGTATTAACAGTATCAGCCCCGCGAGTTACTCGGGGAGCTCCCATGCAATGTGTGGAGAAAGAGGCCATCCCTCCCCCTACCTCTCTGCTTTACTACGTCGTTTTTTGTGTGTGGCATTTTTTTTCTTATATTCTTTTCTTTTCAATCTTGTTCCTTCACACGCGGTTGTTCGAGCGGTTGTGAACCACCTTGGGTCTCTTACGGTCTCCAAGCTACTGTTGTGCGAAGAAACAAATCTGTTGGTGCGGTGGCCTTCCGACGCCACCTGGACCGCAACTCGTTCACAGTGCCCTACCCGGTTCTCCACCGGACCGCCTGAGCGACGGGATCCATGGGATTCAAACCCCTAAACACTGGTTAATTTTTTTAATTGTTCACAAATCACTTCTCTTGACCTTTCCGGTCTTAGTAGTGTCACCAGTATTGGAGATAATTTCTTGTGTAATTGTATAGAAATCACTTCTCTTGACCTTTCCGGTCTTAGTAGTGTCACCAGTATTGGAGATAATTTCTTGTGTAATTGTATAGAAATCACTTCTCTTGACCTTTCCGGTCTTAGTAGTGTCACCAGTATTGGAGATAATTTCTTGTGTAATTGTATAGAAATCACTTCTCTTGACCTTTCCGGTCTTAGTGATGTGATGGAAATTGGTGAGTGCTTCCTCGATAAATGCAGCGCCCTGAAAACTGTTCAGCTGCCTCAAAATAATAGAGCTCTCTTTGAACGGTCTGTTAAATGTAAAGTGTTGAATTGATTCTTGATTGTCATTTATTTTTTTTGTATTTTAGTTTGAAATATTGTTCGGATGGGAAAACAATAAAATAGTTTTTATGTTTCCCAATTTCCGTGTTAGTTTAAGTTAAAGCCATTTTCCTTTTTTTTTTTTTTTTTTTTCTTTTTTTTTTTTTTGCATTTAACAAGTATTGTAAGAACGAAAAAGAATGTTGGCAGCACACGTAAACCTCCTTTAGCTTTATCAGTTTAAGTCGGCTCACGGTTTCGTGCACAAATAAAAAATCACAGTGTTATATCATTATTTTCTGTATAGTTGAAGTTAAAGCCAATTCTTTTTTTCCTTTTCTGTAGTTCAAAATAATTTAAAAGAAATCCACGAAGAGCTAACAATTCTCAGAAGGGAGGAACTCCGTCTCGATGCGGAACTAACAAAAGTAGATTTAGTTCATTTGAAACCTAGACTACGAAAGTTACTTCAAAATGATACGATTACAAATTAAACGGAAACGAGAAAAAAAGAAACACAGGAAACTCCTCTTCCCCAATTTTTTTTTGTTCAGGCAAATTACCAAACCAAAAAAAGCGGTTCATCTGTTTAGCAAAATAATTAGTTTCTTTTAATTTGATCATCAGTTGGTGATAAACTTTTCTTTCATCACAGGAATTGATAACGAGACGTACATAAGAGGGAGTAGTAGATTAACACTTCGATACTTTTAAAAACAACTAATTGGATTGGTGATAAACTTTTCTTTCATCCTCATGTTTTCTAACTGAATTCTGGATAACGACCTTAATTTATTTAAGGTGAGTACTCCGCTATGTAGTGTCCTACTAATTTTTAATACTTTTTCATTTGGATCAATATACTATTATTATTTTGGGGATTGATTGATGTTCTTTTTATTGTTTTAAGTTAAAAGGGGGGGAGTCACAAAAACCATAATTGGTGGCCACGTGCAATATGTTTCCGTAACAGTTCCTCATAACAAGGCTTTGGTTGTTATTGTTGCTTTTGTTAGTTCTTATCCTTGGGAAGTTAATATCCGTAGCTGTTCAAAGGAAGTGTTGACAAACAGAGCAGAGCCGTAATAGTATTTTATAGGAAATTACAACCACAGAATATGTTGCACTGTTCAGGAATGGAAGCTGCTTTTCAGTTTTTCCTTATTATTACTTTACGATTGTTGCCGCGGTTTGGAACACTTCAGCAAGATTGATAAATCTTTTTTTCTTTCAGTAGATTACTAAAATAATAAGAAGCAAAAATAACAACAATGCAAGTTTTCGTGACGTGTCCGGATTTAGGATTCCCTGCGGTGTCAGTCACAGTTGGTGCTGATTCTGTTGTGAGCGACGTGTTGACGGCAGCGGCCGGTGAGTGGGATGTGGATCTGGAAGAAGTTGAACTGTCGTTCGCTGGTGATGCCCTTTGCGACAGTGATCGGCTAGCAGATCATGGAGTGGGTGCAAACAGCGAGTTGGAAATGTGGGAGAAGCTGGTTCGGATCTTCGGTAAATGTTGGTTTGTTGATGATAGAAAAAGGGAGAAGCTGCTTCTTTGGATCATAGACCACGTTACGGATGATTTATGTCTGGACACTCCCACATTCTCGGTGGATGGTTGCCTCACTATTGACGAGGGGTTGCTTCCTTCAGATGCCAAACGGATTTCATTCCGCCACTCAAATTGCAATAGCACAGTCATCTCACAGGTTACTGCTATTGGAGATGAATTCTTGTGTAATTGTAAGGAAATCTCTTCTCTTGACCTTTCCAGTCTTGGTAGTGTCACCAGTATTGGAAATGATTTCTTGTCCGAGTGTTTAGAAATTGCTTCTCTTGACCTTTCAGGTCTTAGTAGTGTCACCAGTATTGGAAATTTCTTCTTGTATAAGTGTTTAGAAATCACTTCTCTTGACCTTTCCGGTCTTAGTAGTGTCACCAGTATTGGATATTGTTTCTTGCATGAGTGTTTAAAAATCACTTCTCTTGACCTTTCAGGTCTTAGTAGTGTCACCAGTATTGGAAATTATTTCTTGTTTTATTGTTCAAAAATCACTTCTCTTGACCTTTCAGGTCTTAGTAGTGTCACCAGTATTGGAAATAATTTCTTGTGTAATTGTATAGAAATCACTTCTCTTGACCTTTCCAGTCTTAGTAGTGTCACCAGTATTGGAAATAATTTCTTGTCTGAGTGTTTAAAAATCACTTCTCTTGACCTTTCCGGTCTTAGTAGTGTCACCAGTATTGGAAATTATTTTTTATTTTATTGTTTAAAAATCACTTCTCTTGACCTTTCCTGTCTTAGTGATGTGATGGAAATTGGTTGGTGCTTCCTCGATAATTGCGGCGCCCTGAAAACTGTTCAGCTGCCTCAAAATAATAGAGCTCTCTTTGAACGGTCTGTTAAATGTAAAGTGTTGAATTGATTCTTGATTGTCATTTATTTTTTTTGTATTTTAGTTTGAAATATTGTTCGGATGGGAAAACAATAAAATACTTTTTATGTTTCCCAATTTCCGTGTTAGTTTAAGTTAAAGCCATTTTCCTTTTTTTTTTTTTTTTTTTTTTTTTTGCATTTAACAAGTATTGTAAGAACGAAAAAGAATGTTGGCAGCACACGTAAACCTCCTTTAGCTTTATCAGTTTAAGTCGGCTCACGGTTTCGTGCACAAACAAAAAATCACAGTGTTATATCACTATTTTCTGTATAGTTGAAGTTAAAGCCAATTCTTTTTTTCCTTTTCTGTAGTTCAAAATAATTTAACCCTCTAATAAGAGGCCAAAAACCCTGTTTTTGAGAAAAATTGACAAGGGAGAAAAGGGGTGTGGGGGAAAATACAAAAAAATTACGGGGTGAAAGACACCCCCCGCGCATTGAAAAAACACCGAGGTCAGCCCGCAAGGGGGCGAAAAGAAATTGGGAAAATGCAACAACAACAACCTAAAAATACACTGTTGCTTAAGACCCCTGGGTTCGCTTTGATTTTGGCGATTTTGTAGGAGTAGAGTGCTTCCGTTTCACGTTTTTTTTTTGGTGGGGTATGACTGTCTGTAGCAAAGGTATGGTTGTTGCAAACAGGTGCTGAAAACTTGTCAATATTCTCGTGATATTGTTCGAAGCAGGGATCAATGCATAAGAAAACCCCACATTTTGAACAGTAAATCGATGACCTCACTCTTTTTGAAGAACAAATTCGTGAACTGCAGTAGGCACAGTCCCTAGAAGTATCGGACCTGCGTGGGTAGTGACCTTCTGTGCGAGTTTGGGGTGTTCTGCTATCAATAAGTTGAGAACACAGCCTACTCTTGAACTGAGTATATGTCCCGACGTCTTTTCCAGACTTCTTTTGGAGGGTGAAAACGTTGAAAATAGAAATCTCTAACAAGTAGTGAAAGACTTTCAGGGTCCAGCGTTTTGTCATCAGAGTTCTTTTTGCCTTCCCCCTGATACCGTCTACGAGGTCAACACCACCCATTAGTTTGTTGTACTGATGGATCTGTACCGGTAAGTCAATTTTGACCTTTTGCTGGATATTCTTTACTTTTGTCCAACGTGTGGCTGTCACATAACCTTTCTTGAGAGGCAATGTGCTGAAGGGGATCACGACACCTGCCTCCTCGCGGCGGTCCCGGACGACTTCGATAGGGGTCGACAAGACGGTGTCAAACGCAAGGGATGCGAACAACATCAACACCAACCACCACATCAAGAGCATCCGAACACTGGATGTTTCTTATCCAACAAAGAAAGAAACAGGCTGGCCCATGCCTTGAATGGCAATGGTGGAACAAGGAAGGACAGCAGAGACCGACGCCCGCGGGACGACACTCGCGACAGGGACGAGGACCGCACGGACAAGGAAGAACGCCGGCTGGCGAAACTCGAGAAGGAAAAACTCGAGTCGCTAGACGAAATCGAGGAAGAGAAGCAGCGGCTGGGGCAACAGAGAATGGCCATGGAACAGCACCACCACCAGAAGGAAACCAACCTTCAAGGACAAGAAAAACAGTTGGAACAGCAACGCCAACACCAACAACAGGAACTGCAAAGTCAGTACCACCAACAACAGCAGCAACTGCAAAGCCACCATCAGCTGAAGGAAACGGAAAGTCTCCAGAAGGAGCAAAACCTACAGGCTCAACTCAAAGAGCAACATCAGCACCAACAGAAGGAATTGGAGAAGCAATACCGCCAACGACGACAGCAACTGGAAAGCCAGCAGCAGAAGAAGGACGCCGAGTCTGAACAGCAAACGCATCTGACTCGGTCACAACTACAGAAGGAAAAGGAATCCTTCCACTGCCACAACCATCACACTCTGGGGGATGAAGATGGACAAATACCGATATGGGACTTTTGCAGCAAGCACAAGCTTACTCCATGTGCAGTCTGCATAGTGATTGGCAGAGGATCTGAGCAATGTTGCAGAAACAGCCACCACCGATGCCGTCACCACGAGATGGCTCCCTGCAACGACTGCAAGCGGAATCCGGATCCGGAACAACGGACTGCCACGAAATGCTGCAACAAAAAGCATCACGGGCCAATTATAAGGACGTTGACGAGGAGGGCGAAGCAGCCGACGAAGCATGATATGCAAACCAGCACATCGCTTCTAAAATTAAGTTTCACCAAACAAATGAAACCAGGTACGAGGCAGAGAACTTCTCCATCCGTCCCTGCACCTCCTCCCTTTTTTGTCTACCAGGCCCGGGGGTTGACTTTCGCTTCGTGACTTCAGGTACACCTCTCCTGTTTCTCCTTACTGTGCCGACACAGTGGAAACCACGATCGTACATGTCCACGAAGAGTTGATAACTCGAATAGAAATTATCAAAGGCTATCCATCTGCCTTGGTTCTCATACGGCTTGGTCAACTTTGTAACATAGTCTGATGCTGTGTTCTTATTCCCCTGATGCAGCAGTATTTCCTGCACGTAGCCAGATTTCGACTCCGCCAAGACGTAAACCTTAATACCAAACCTAACTCTCTTTCTGGGTTCAAAGACTTTCATCCCTGCTGGGAGCTTACCTTTGGTGGGAATCATACTCTCGTCAAGAGATAACTCTTTGTCTAGGTTATTAATCTCGGACCATTTGGGAACTATTGTGTCCAATAAGCTGCGGATTTTGTAGAGCTTGTCAGTTGGTTCAGGATTGGTAGCAGTGTAAAAATTTAAATTGGCTCGAATTTGGTGGAACCGATCTCGACTCATGCAGGAAGCAAAGTGGGGTGTGTACGCTGGGTCTGATGGACCGTGCCAGTAATCTGAGATATTTGGTTTATCACAAAGACTCATGAGATGGAGTCCTAAAAAGAGTTTGAGTTCAGCTACGTTAAGATTGAGTGCCTGATTGTAGTTGTTGCTGTAGTGCACAATCATCTTCATCACCGTTGGGGTGAACACAAGTTCAAATACCTGCAGTTCCTTCATCTTCTTCAGGTCTGACATGTTCCGCAGGGACCTCCGAAACGTGTGTCGATTTATCTTAGTGATTTTCTTGCTCCATTTCGGAGTGGAAATACTTTGCTCTATTGTACTCTCGTCATCGCTCGAGCGAGGCTCGGGGACCAAATCTGGGATAGATGACCCTACTGAATCATTTTCGCTAGACATGGTTTTAGGGATATTAATTTTTGGCTGAAAAGATAGGATAGTCATGGGCAACCTGGCTAAGACTTTTCCCAGTGCAGAAAAAAAAAAAAGAACTTTTTCTCAGAAAAAGCTGGTGATTTTTGCAGCACGATCCCACATAAAATTTGTCGTTTTTTGGCAGCTCTGGCTCCACCCTTGTACTCACAAGTTACATTTTTCCCCTTTGTCAAAAAAAAAAAAAAACGCGAAAGGCCACTATAGTGGCCTTCAGGGCTTAAAGGGTTAAAAGAAATCCACGAAGAGCTAACAATTCTCAGAAGGGAGGAACTCCGTCTCGATGCGGAACTAACAAAAGTAGATTTAGTTCATACTCAAGTGAATTCATTGAAACCTAGACTACGAAAGTTACTTCAAAATGATACAAATTAAACGGAAACGAGAAAAAAAAAGAAGCACAGGAAACTCCTCTTCCCCAATTTTTTTTTGTTCAGGCGAATTACCAAACCAAAAAAAGCGGTTCATCTGTTTAGCAAAATAATTAGTTTCTTTTAATTTGATCATCAGTTGGTGATAAACTTTACTTTCATCACAGGAATTGATAACGAGACGTACATAAGAGGGAGTAGTAGATTAACACTTCGATACTTTTAAAAACAACTAATTGGATTATAGAAATGATCCAAATAGAAGACGGCTATCAAATAACCGAAAGTGAGGTAGTTCAAAATAATTTAAAAGAAATCCACGAAGAGCTAACAATTCTCAGAAGGGAGGAACTCCGTCTCGATGCGGAACTAACAAAAGTAGATTTAGTTCATACTCAAGTGAATTCATTGAAACCTAGACTACGAAAGTTACTTCAAAATGATACGCATTTAACGATTCCTATTAAAGAACTAAATACTGAGATTGGGTACTTGTTTGATGAACTCACCAACTTCGACCCAAAAGGTATCTACGAATATGTTGACGAGTTCCGTTCTGAAATCACAGCAATAATACGAAGTCGACAGATAGCTGATATCGAAAACGCTTCAGACAGCCTTCGACAAGACTCGTCAGAGTCACGACAGAAACAACAACTTGCAATTAATTCTCTTACAGAAGATGAGGAAGCTGATTATCTGACTGCTTTAAAAAAGACAAAACAAATGAGTTCAGTATCAGGTCTCCGTTTTGTATTCATACCGTCAGGTTGGTATAACGTTGGACCGAAAGATGATGATCAACAAACTGATGGAAGTGGTGATAATTTATTTAACACGCCTTCTAAGGAAACTTTTACTGATGGATACTTTATTTCTGAATCTCCGGCTACCTCAGAAGACCTACACAGACTGTCATTAGCAGGACTCTACTTTCCGGAATACGCTGAGTTCTACGATGAAGAGTCCGACTTGATCAAATCAAAACCCTCGAATTGGATTCCCAAAACAGTTCAAACCGAAGATGGAAACATTCGAATTGAAAGATACGAATATCACCATCGCAACAAAGACGATGGAAGTGGAGTAACAGCTCCTGAAAAACAATTCTGCGAAGTTCCTTATTTCCTTTCTAAAAGAATCGCAAGCAAACTCGGTTGTGAAATACCAGATTGGAAACATTGGGAAATCGCAACCTCCGGCATTGAAAGGTTTAAATACCCCTCCTCTGAGTTAAATGTCAAGGAACTCTTCCTGGAAGAAATAAATAATGAAACGGTGATTCAATCTTATGGGAAATATTCAAAAGTAGTTTCACCATTTGGGTTAAAGAATCTATATCGATGTGGAGGAGAGTGGAATTCTGTTCAGGGATCGGAAACAGAAGGGACTCTTAGAAAAGTTTTCTCTGATTTAGAAGCAGGTGACCCATCTGGAACCCATCTCATCAGAACATTGTCGTCGCTTCAGATGTCGGAAATACTTCCTCCGGGAGATGCGAATCGACTTTTTAATAAATCATCTCCGATGTTATTTCAGTTTGGATCTCCGTATCGAATGCTACGAAACTGTTCATTCAGACTTTTAATTCCAATGAGACCTCCTCTAAAGCAACCAGAAAGAGGTGTCTTTGGAACTCAAGACCAATCAACATTATCATTCACCGAGTTAAAACAACTCATTGGAACACCAGCCTGGTCAGTTATCAGTAAACTCGGTCGAATAGAAGATCGTTCAGTTATTCAAAAAAATGATCCCCAGATAGTATCTGCTGCTTACTATTCAAAAGGACTTCTCATCAAGTCGATCGACTCTGTTATAACTTCCGTAACTCTGTTTAGTGGAAGTACTGTTTTGAAAGATTGGAACCCTTCGAATCATCAATTGGTAGATGAGTTGACTCTCTCTTCTATTGAAGAGCCTTTTATTGATCCTGATGGTGATGTTCGTCTGGTGTTTGAACCGAATCCCAGAAGAGAAGTAAACCATCGGCAACCAAAATACATCAGTTGTGAAATAATAAAAATATAATTTTTTTTTTTTTTTTTTTTTTTTTTGTTGTTGACCAAAAACAACCACTCCACACTCCGGATAAATATAATTAAAACTCCTCCTCGTGATACTCTTTTCAGAGTACGTTAGATTATTAGAAGATTGTTATTGTGAATGTTGTGATTGATTTCTTTATATTTATTATGTTTTCACAGCTTTACAGCAGATGGTGATGAGAGGTCGTTCATGATCTCTGATCAATCGACTCTGTTTAGTGTGGAAGTACTGTTTTTAAAAGAAACCCCCCCCTCCTCATAATATTCTATTCAGAGTAGTTATATTTGTTGAGAGATTTAATAAATTAATTCCTTTCTAACAGACGCACATCTCCGACACATTAAACAAGATGGGATCTGACAAACCAGCAGCAGGAGTTGAGCGTGCAGCAGACAGATTGAACATTCAGGTATTGTTCCCCTTCTTTCAAATTATAATAATAAATCAAACAACAACAACACTATAATAGGGCTCAAAGCCTCCGATGTTCTACGTCGCCTTAGCTGAAAAGATGCTGACTGATCAGGAAAACCTCCACGTCCACGCCTTGGGAAGTTGCATTGAAGCAGCAGTTGGTGTGGCAGACAGATTGTCTAGAAATAAATTAGCCACAATTACAAAGATAAAGACTGACAAGGGTGGAAAAACTGAAAACACTTCTCAAATCATTATTACCGTCAAGAGAGCTGACAACTTCGCTGACTTATACGAGGCTCAGAAGAAGGAACGTGAATCAAGAGCTGGTGAGCGTGAAGAAGCAAAGTAATTGCCTTTGCTTCACTGCTTCCTATTCCCGTTTCCCGATTTCTAACGTGTTCTAAATAAAGAAGAAAAAAAAAAAACAACAGAAATGGAAATAGAACGAACCGTAAAAAAAAAAAAGAAAGAAAAATTGTTCTCCTTCTGCGGTACAATATTTGTAACATTCTTATAATCGCTTCGACGTTGCTTGTTTCCAAAGACATCAACTTTTCTCACAACCTGTGAAAATAAATTATGTTGAGTAAGAATTTGACAAGTTTCTGAGAAGAGTACGTTCCCCTTCCCGTTCCTGCAATTGTCTTTACGCAATTAAAAGTAATTAATGGTGAACACATTGCTGGGCTTGGACAACTTACCCCCTCCCAAGTTTTTTTGAAATCGAGAAGAACAAAAACAGAACGTATAATAAACAGGTTATCTAGTGTCTTTGTTTAAAAACACAGTTTCCGAAAAAAATGAACGAAAAAAATGAATAACCACCAGATGTAAGCGATTTGTATCTTTTGCAGGAAATCGAATAAATAAATTGCTTTTGAAGTAGTTCGTATTTCACTCTGTCCTTAATAGTCTTTGTGCTTTTGGGTACCACCTTTATTTTTCTTTTTTATTTTTTTTAAAAAAATTTCTTTTACTCCTTTTAACTCTTACACAACGTTGTTCGTAGCCATGAGCGATCTGATTATTTGATTTATTGAAGGGAAGAAGGGAAAAAACGGGAAACAATTCTTAAAAACAAAAAACCCATTTTTTTTGTTGGTGAAAAAAAAAAAAAAGTTTCTGGACTACAAAACACACTTGTTGGTGTTCTTTTTCTTCTTGTTACAATAACAAATTGTTCTCAGATGCAAGTTCCACGGCTCTAAGGGAAGGTGGTAATGTCTACAAGCAGATTAGGTACAAGTCACTTTTTATATAATCGCCGCCTTCCGCGCGCTTCCTTTTTTTATTTTCTAATTTCCTTCTTTTTTTTTTTTTTTTTTTTTTTTGTTAGTTTGACGCTATCCAAAAATTAGACTACGCGACTACAACAAAAAAAAAAAAAAAAAAGCAAAAAAATATGCAAAAAAAAACACGAAATATGAATTACGTACGAAAAAAGCCACGAAAAGCAAGAACTAAAAAAAAAAAAAAGAAAAACTATTTAAAGGGGTGGGTGAGATAAATTATTTTTTTCTTTTAATTTTTTTTTTTTTTTTAAATTTTTAATTCTTTTAAGAAACAAAAAAAAAAAAAAAAAAAAAAAACCTTTTAATTTCATATGTGTGATTCAACCACCTGATAGAGCCGACCAAAGCAGTGCAACGTGAACCTCATTTTAGGCTCCAAAAAAAGGGCTATAAAGTAACTTTTTTTAAATCGTGCAAGCTGAGCTAACCATCTAACCTCTCAGGGAGTGGTGTTTAGCTGGCCCCGAATTGAAATGATCTCCTCTTGGATTGAAAATTCGAGAAAAGTGTAAGCACCATTATTTTTGTTATGTAGGAAACACACGACAAGAATTTGAAGCAAAAAAAAAAAAAAAAAATAGAAAAAAGAAAAAGTAAATTAATACTACACACTTAACGACGGCAAAGGTCAGCCCCCCTCATCGGAAGGGAGAAAAAAAAAAACGACGGGGAAAAAAAAAAAAAAAAAAACCTCTCCTGCTCAAGGAAGTCACTCGTCAGGATGGATGATCTCCTTTGAAATTATACGACAACTTCCCCCCCTATTTTCCCCAGTTTTTTCTTCTTTTTTCTTGTTAGTGAAGGCACACTTTCGGGGGATAGCGAACCCCAGCTTCCCACCGTTTTTACATCGACAACAGTAACTTGTTTGTAACTTTTGATATCTCAAAGTGTGTCTCATAAAGTGATCACTTTCTTCACAGGAATAACAACAACTGAATTGAAGACAGGCGGCTTAAGAACTTCGATCGGTTTAGTAATTATTTTAATTAATTTCACATCTTTCACATCATCAGGAATTTAAAACAGAATGTCTGTTTCAGCGTCAACCGTTGTAATGGGGAGAAACCCCCGCCTTCTGGCCACTGCCAATGACTTCGCTAGCAAGTTCATGAACAGAATGACCCCAGTTGAGTCCACTACTCTTGGAAACGGTCTCCGTGTTGCCACTCAGGAGGGAGGACCTAACGGATTTGCGACTGTTGCTATGCACTCGAAGTCGGGATCACGTTTCGACACTGCCAACCAGCAGGGAGTGAGTGCGTTGGTTCAGAGAGCCATGTTCGGTGGAACCGCCACCAAAACTGCTGACCAGATCCAGGCTGAGATTAAGTCTTTGGGAGGAAATATTAAATTCGAACAGGGACGTGAGAGACAATCAGTCTACATCAACTGCCTTGGAAAGGACGCCGAGAAGGCGGTTGCTTTGTTGGGAGACGTTGCACAGAACGCTAAGATGGATAGCTCAGCCTTGGAATTCGGTAGAGCTGGTGCTCTGGAGAACCTCAAGCAGGCAGAAAACTGCTCCCAATTTGATTTAAAAACCAGACTGTTCCACCAGGCCTACGAGACCACCTCATACGATGGTGTCTCTGGATCTGGAATGGCATTTCACCCGATGGGTGATGCCGACCACATCAAAGAGGATATCACTATTGAGAACATGGCTGAGTTCTACAACAAGTCTTTCACTCGTATGTCTTTTGTTTATCTTGCACACAACTAACTCAGTTTTTATGATGAACTAAAACAACAAAACACAAATCAGCATCTGATGTTGCAATCGTTGCCACCGGTTCAGTTTCATCTGAGAAAATCATCGAGGCTGCTGAGCAGGTGTGTTTATAATTTCTTCACTACTTTGTGAACAGCTATATAAAAGGTTATTGTCAATAAAATCAAAAAAAAAAAAACAGAGCTTTGGAGGAATTGCAAAGGGAAGCGGCAACACTACTGACAAGAGATACACTGGTGGTCACATCAAGCAAATGGAACAGATTCGTGCTCCATATGCTAACCAGGTTGTTGTTGGTTGGGAAATCTGTGGAGCCTCATCCCCTGATGTAATCCCACTTCAGTTGTGTATGGAAATGTTTGGATCATACGACAGATTCCACGGTGAGAGAACAAGAAACTATTGGATTCGATTCAACTCTGAGAATATCAGTACTCAGTATGGAGCTGAACCTCTTGAGGAAGTTCTTCCAATCTTTGAAACCTACTCTGACACTGGTATTATGGGATTTCATATTAACCACAAACTTGGTGAAGCAAAGACTGAGGTATTCAGCTACCCAGCTATGCTTCAAAATGAGTTCATCGGCTACTGTATGAAGTTAGAAGATGAGAAGGTTGCTGAAGGTAAGAACTTGTTGAAGTCAAAGCTTCTTGCTGACAATGACGGAACTTCAAAGTCAAACAAGACCATTGGTCATCAACTTATTTCAGGTAACGGAGTTGTGCCAATTGAACAGGCGTTCCAGAGAATTGAAGACATCACAACCCAACAAGTATCTGATACAATGAACCACTACTACTACGACAGAGAACCTGTTGTTGCTTCTCGTGGTCTCTCTTGGACTCTTCCTATCTTCCCATACATCAAACGTAACATGTTCAAGTGGAGATACTAGACTAGACTAGCTGTACACATGTACAGTAGTCGAGGTGGAGCTGGTGCCTTTTATGTGGTCGTGTCAGGAACTCTTTACAATTTCTTGTTCTGCTTGTAGAGTGTGTATCTGACGTGCTTTTTGTTCGATTCCTGGGCAATGACCAGATGTCCATTTCTTCCCTCTAAACCGCCGTCCCCCCCTAGTTGCTATTATCAAAAAAAACATGTGAATCTTTTTTTACTTTTTTTTTTTTATTATTATCAATTTTTTTTTTTCTTTCTTCTTTTTGTCTTTTTTCCTTTTTCTTTTGTGGGCAATGGGCAAAACCTGAAGGATTTTCTATTTTTTTTGTTATTCCTTCCGCTTTGCGTTTTTTTTTTTAATTCCAGCCGTGTCGCGTCAGTTCTTTATTGGGTTCAACAGTTGGTAGTGTGAGGTCGTTGTTTTTGTTTTCTTTTTTTGATATTTTAATTAAGTGTATGATTCACCCCTCCCCTTCCCCCTATTTTTTTCTTCGTCAAAGGGGGAACAAGAAAAAAGAAAAAAAAAAAAAAAAAAAAAAAAAAAAAGGGAAAACAGAAAAGAAGAAGGGATGTTTTCTTTTTTTTTTAGACGCGTACCATCGCACGGCTGCGAATAAAAAAAAAAAAAAAAAAAACGGCATATGCAATGAAGGGGTTGGAATTTCCATTTTATTTTTGGGAACATTTAGTGGGGATATCTTCTTCTCGCAGGCTATCCGTTTCAGCAATCTGAATGAGGTTGTTTATTTTGTGTGTTTTTATTTTATGGTATTTTCAACATTTTCAGCTACACAAAAATGACTCTTATACTACTTTCACATATTCCATACACGATAATCTAATTATTCTCTCAGGAGGGTGGGGTCCTAAACATTTAAAACATGGAGGAGGAATCTCTCATTCTGTTTTTTATTTTCATGTTCTTGGTGCTGAGCGTCATGATTTCAGTTTTCGTGGACACTTTTCAGTTGCCGTTCATCCATTTTAGTGCCACGGCAATAGTACTTGGGTTGATATTTGGGGGGTTGATGAGGCTCTTCTACCCGGGCAGTGACTGGTCAGATGTTCAATTCGGTGATAAGATATTTTTTCATGCTGTGCTACCGATAATTGTGTTTGCTACTGGATATAGTTTAGATGTGAAGACTTTTTTTGCAAATTTGAAATCGATTTCTATTTTAGGGATATTTGGAACTGTATTTCTATGGATAGGTTTAGGACTTAGCGCAATGGCACTACGAGACATGGGACTCGCAAGAGATCTGTCTGACATGGAGTGCTTAATATTAGCTGCCGTACTCGCCTCAACTGACACTATTGCTGTCGTCGCTCTACTCGAACCTGAGGCATCACCAGTCCTATACTCGGTTCTTGCTGGTGAAGGAATGGTAAATGACGGTATCTCTGTGGTACTATACAGAGCTGTCACTGATGTCGCTGAGGATAATGACACAGATGAAGGTCTTTCGATGCATTTAATCGGCCAACTCGCTGTTCAATTTCTAAGAGTATTGTCGCTATCGCTTTTGTTAGGTATCGCTGTTGGTCTTTTATCTGCTTTATGCGCCAAATGGTCGAGACAGAAACCCCCCTCTGATGTAGAAACTTGCTACATATATATCTGGGGGTTAATTGCGTACTTTGCTGCAGAGGCAACTGACACGAGTGGAATAATATCAATTTTTGTTTGTGGGATTACAATGTCTCAGTACACAGTTAGGAATATTAGTGAAACAGCAGCGTTTACTTCGTTTCATTCGTTGAATGCCTTGTCTTATACATTGCAAGCCTTGGTCTTTACAGTGTTGGGTTTCTTTACTTGGACATACCTCGGTAATGACTTCGTATTCAGTGATATTGATGGAGCTGAGTCAGATGTGTATCTGGCGATTGGAATGTTTATCTCTATTGCTGTCTGTAGGGGATTGCTGCTACCTTGGATGCTTTACATTGGTAATTTCGGTAAAAGTGGAAGTGAACGTATGAATTGGAGACAACAATTAGCAGCGTGGTACGGAGGGTTAGTCAGAGGAATCATCGCCTTTGCGTTAAGTCAGTCAATCTCATCTGAGAACAAGGATGGAATGATAACTACGACATTCATTGTTGTTATATTCACAACGATTGTTGGAGGATGTCTGACGAAACCTATTTTTGGATGTTTTAAAGTACCAACGAGTTCTGATGAGGCAGCAGAAATGAGATCTGTCGAAGCATCGCCTGCGATCCTCTCTCCGACTGGGGAAGAATTCCCTGACTTGGGTGCGAGTGGTGCAAGTTTTGAATTTCAGGAACTCAGAAGAAAGAACACCCTCAGTCACATTAGATGCAGTACTAGAGCTGTACCAACTCTCGCGTCTTCTCTCGTAATCAGAACTGATGTTCCGTTTTCACCGTTGAGAACATCTCCTCCTCCACCTGATAATTTAACTGAGTTGAAACCGTCAAAGTTCCAAGAGATTATTAAAGTGATTGATAAGAAGGTAATGCAACCACTCTTTGGTGGTCCTCCTCCTTCATCCACACCTCAGTTTACGACTTCTACCAGAGGGTCTCATCCTATGGCAACTGAACAGACGGGACTACTGCACTCATTCCCTCAGGTACCACCCGGTACTAATCCGTTCACCTTTACAGAAACAGAAACTACTACTCGAGATAGAGATGGTAGTTTCTAAATTTCATTTCTCACGAGTCACGTCGGTAGACTCCCCGTTTTCCGATGACTCCCAGTTAGAGTTCTGCATATGAACCTTTTGTTTGTATTTTTATTATTATTATTGCTCTCACTTTTCTTCATTTTCTTTCAATCGCATTGTACGACCAATCTTCTAATCAGGTGATTTAACTGAATTATAAAATAAAAATGAAATGAAATGAATAAAATGTTCAACATCCAATACGAAAGCATCACTCTCGGGGATATATTCCTCAGTTGTTTGTTATATCTAAGTGAGGCTGTCTCACCTCTCTATCCGAATGATTAAAAAAAACAAATTATTTTAGTTGTTGATGTTTACTTCTGTTGAATACTTCACTTTTCATTCTTTTGAACTTTTGTTTTCTTGTGATTCTACTTGGCATCCCTCTGTCCAACGGATAGTTATATTTGACATTATTTTTATTATGTATAAGTTGTAATGTAGTTTTAATAAAAAAAAAAAAAAAAACTAAAATATTCTTTTATACATCTGACAGTGACTTAAACTTTAATATTCTATTTGAGTTATTTTAAAGTTTTATTTACTGTTTTCTTACAATTGTCAAAATACTAATCACCTCCCCTTTTTTCCCCCCCCTCTCGAAAAATATGTTTTTTTTATTTATGAACATGAAACACAAAGTAACTACATTCCAGTCCTGCAAACTGGAATGACTCAGTCTCAACATTTGACTGACTTACTTCTACACCATACTGATGAGAGAGAATAGAGGTAAGAGGTATATGGATTACTCTCGAAACCTATAGTTACTTTAATATGCTAAGTTGCGCATCACCCTTAGTCACTGTATTTAAAACTAATGTTAAATTATCTTTATGTTTTTATGATACAACACAGTTGTAATTTTTACAAAATCGAACATACATCCCCCCTCTCGATACCAACTGTTGAATTTCTTATATTGCAACCAGGTTTGGCCGAACCCTATTCTCGTTTTTACCAGTTTCAAGTTGCTTTCCATTTAATATTAGTATCAAGTTTCCCCCTGGTCTGAAGACTACTCATCGTGCATGGTTTCATTACACCCGGCCTTGTGCTAGTGCATTAGAACCATCGAGGACAAATCTCTTTACGGATTCGTTCCTCGCATAGATTTTTTTTTTTCCGTAACGTATTAAATCGCTCCCCCTCGTTTGCTTGTTTGTTATTCTTTTTTTTTTTTTTTTTTTTTTTTTTTTTAACAAGAAACCGTGTGATGTGTAAAAAAAAAAAAGCAAACTAAATTCATATATTTACTGAAGTGGGTATCAATTTGTTCCTTTTCTGTAACGGTTAGTCTACTGGCCACTTCCCTGTGATAGAACTGGTGTTGTATTTGGTGCCATGTTTGGTGTCAGGGCTATCCGATACGATACGATGAGTTGAAATAACTAATCAGCACTTTATTTTTTCCTTTCCCAAAAATTATATATAAATTTAAATTATATTAAAAAAAAAGTGAATTTTTTTCTTTTTTTTTTTTTTTTTTTTTCTTTCTTATTTTGTGTTAAACGCCAAGGCAAAATCGAGTGAATTTATTTTTTCTAGTTTTTAACTATGCAGACAAAAGAGTATATTGTTTATCACTAAAGGTAACCTTGTGGGCTGTCTTGTTGTGTTGTTTCTGGTTTTTGTCTTTTCAGTCTCGCAGTCTATCTACGGTTATACACCAAGTGCGAGGGGAGGGCTGCTATTTTGATTTATTTCATATTAATAAGCTTGTCTGAGCAATTTTATGTTTTTCAGTTAGAAAAGTTGTTGTCGTGCGCGTAGGCGTCGTCTTGTGTCCCTCCCGCGAAACAAACTTTTTAATTGGAAACAAGAAGTATTCTTCTATTTCTGCAAAAAAAAAAAAAAAAGTTCTCCTCCTCACAGACGTGTGGTCAGATTTTCTGACTCTGTTTTCGAAACGATTATTCGTTCATAAAGTAGCCATCTGCTGTAGTAATTTTTTCGTTTTTTTGACTTCAGGGTATCTCCCACACACAAAATGAAGGTCAACGTTCAGACCATTAACAAGGTAGTGTTCACAGTGAGTGTTCCTGATAATGCAACACTCGCAGATCTTAAGGAGGAAGTTTTGAAGACAAACCAGTACAAAATCCGTATGTCGTGTTTTCGGTATTGTTGCGCCTTCATTAGTTGACACCTAAATAATAAATAGGGTAAAGGGGTCTTTCCTACACAAATAGTTTCAGAACTAACCATTCATTACAAAATCCAAAATGGCTGTAAACCGTCCAGTTCGATCCTGGGTGAGGGCATTTTTTTTTTTTCCCGATTTTTTTTTCAGGTTGGACTTTGTACGGGGAGGTTGGCTTTTATTAGTGGCTCCCCCCCCTTGGGGGGGGTTGGGGGGGGGGCTTGCGTCCCGCCAAGAATTTGGCGGACGCAAGCCCCCCCCTTGCACTCTTCCCCAGCTTAACATCCATTAGTAGCAAACTTGTTTTTTCAGGTTGGACTTTGTACAGGGGAGGTTGGCTTTTATTAGTGGCTCCCCCCCCTTGGGGGGGGTTGGGGGGGGGGCTTGCGTTCCGCCAAGAACTTGGCGGAACGCAAGCCCCCCCTTGCACTCTTCCCAGCTTAATATCCATTAGTAGCAAATTTGTTTTTTGAGGTTGGACTTTGTACAGGACAGGCAGACTTTGTACGGGAGAGGTTGGCTTTTATTAGTGGCTCCCCCCCCTTGGGGGGGGGGCTTGCGTTCCGCCAAGTTCTTGGCGGAACGCAAGCCCCCCCTTGCACTATACCCCAGCTTAATACCTATTCTGGGTGAAAAAATCCGGTGAAAAAAAAATGACGTTGGTCGGGATTGAGCCTGGGCGTCGGGTATCCAAAGTCAGTGCTCCCTCCGCTGAACCACATCCGCTCTTAAAGACAGGTGCGGGTCTCGATGCATCCCATATACAGTTTTTGGGTCCCCCAGCCATTTTGGATTTTGTAATGAATGGTTAGTTCTGAAACTATTTGTGTAGTAAACACTAGT
Organism: Flectonema sp. DT1601; assembly: GCA_964019425.1. NCBI lineage: Eukaryota > Euglenozoa > Diplonemea > Diplonemida > Diplonemidae > Flectonema > Flectonema sp. DT1601. The sequence goes on along the minus strand of OZ025865.1, from coordinate 37,451 downwards.
TTGCCCTAATAAATAAAACATAACAGAGAAGGGAGTCTTCAAAGGAGTAGTATTGAGCGACACTGATGTGTTAGTTGAAAAGGGAATTGTTGAGAATGAGAAACTTGTAATCATCGGAAACAAGGCTTTGAATATACCGCCACCAGTAGCAGCTGAGAAAAAGGAGGAGACACCAGCTCCAGCTGCAGCACCTGAGGCGGCACCAGCACCATCACCTGCTCCAGTTCAATCCGAAACAGCTGCTTCTGCAGCAGATGCGTTCGTTACTGGAGATGAAATGGAAGAAACGATTAACACCATTATGGCCGCTCACGATTTCCCACGTGAGAAAGTTGTCAAGGCTCTTCGTGCTGCCTACTTCAACCCGGACCGCGCGTTCGAATTCCTCATCACCGACTCCATTCCTGAGGTACCAGAGGAGCCTACTCCAGCAGCTGCTGAAGGTGGAGCCCCAACCGCGCCACCTTCCCAGGCCACCGGGGCTCCCCCTGCCGGTGGTACGATTGCCCCTGCCTTTAACATTCCGGTATGAGATTATTATTTATGTCGGGTAACACTACACAATAGTTACTGAACTGTTACAATTTCTTTTTGTTGGAATGGCCAGTAGATAATCTTTTATTGAGAATCAAATAGGGTCCAACAATGTCCTCAATGTTTATATTAAAACTAAAATACAAACAGGGTGTTGGAACTGTGACTGCCGAGCAAACAGCTGAGATTATGGCCATCTTGGCCAGGGGTAACTCGGGAGCCTCTCCTCCAGATCCACAGGCGTTGGGACAGTTTTTGGCGCAGTTGTCGCGTCTCAATCAGGTGATGGAGGCGGGAGGTGCAGGAGGTTCAGCAGGTACCCCAACTGGTGCACCTGCTGGACAGGGAGGAGCGCCATCTGCTGGTAGCTCTGCTCTCAGACAGGCGTTAAGTGAAATTAGTGAATTTCCTGAAATCTGTAGACAGATTCGCGAGAACCCTGCTGCGCTGAGCAGCATGTTAGAAGCTCTGAGAGGAAGCTCACCACAACTATTCCATTTGATTACAGCGAATCAGGAAGAGTTCCTTCAGATTATTCAGCAGAGTGGTGAAGGTGGTGCCCCAGGAGCTGGAACCCCACCACCAGGTGCAATCGTAATTAGCGTCGCTGACAGAGAGGCGATTAACAGATTGATGCAGCTCGGATTCAGCGAGCAAGCTGCTGCACAGGTGTGTATACATTCACTCTAAATTAAACATCATAAGTCTGAAGTGGATTACTTTTAATAAACAAACACAGGCATACCTCGTCAGTGATCGTGACGAAGAAACCGCTGCCAACCTCCTCTGTCAAGGAATGGGTGACTAAAACTGACACTTTGTTTGGAGCTGGTTACTGCTCAGGTTGGGGGTGTGTGGAGTTATTAATAAATATTTGTTATGACCTCTTGTTGTTTAGTGTTTGCTCTACTACATCGAGAAAGAAGCTTCCTTTTTTGAGTTGCCTTAACTGACGATTGAGTTGCTTAGAGTGGATAATTTAAAAAAAAAAAAATCTTAAAAGTAAAGCATAAAAATATCTATTAAAAAAAAAAAAAAAAAAAAAAAAAAAAAAAATAGAGAAAAAAGAAAACAATTTGTTTCTTTGCTCTTTTTTTTTTTGTAGCTTTCAGCAGTTTATTTCCTATCCTTATATTTGCAATAAAAAATTCTTTTTTTTTTAAAGAAAGAACCAAATTCTGTTTTAGTAATTTTCTTGTTATTTTTTTATTTTCTAACACTTCTGCCTTACTAGCCCTAGCAAGCAACAATCCAGTACTTGCTGGACAGCTTCAAGATAGTGCTATGATTGCCTAAAAGAACGAAGCAAGGAAGATACGCCACACAAAAATCTCTCTTAATTAAAAAAAAAAAAAAAAAAAGCTTTAAAAAAAACTTAAAAAACAAAAAAGAAAACGGACTTTTTCACCCAAATAATTAGACTTGTTTTTTTCTTTTTTTTTCCCCAATTCCCCCCTCTGCAAACATGAAGTGTTGTTGCCAAAACTGACTGATAATTTGTTACAAAATTATGTTGTTATTTTTTTTCTCTTTACAGCTTGGGATAGATATAGAAAACTGATGATCACACACACCAGCCTACCTCATGTTGTTAGTTTAGTAACTTCTCCTTCTTCACGACAGGTTTATTTAAACACAACAAAAAAAAAGAAACATCATATTAAAAAAAAAAAGAAATGGGTTGCTCACATACCACTCCAGTGAAAAAGAATGCGTCAGCAAGCTCACCAACCTCACCAAGTAAAATTAGCATCAAATCAAATGAGGAGATTCATAAACAGAATTACAATTCACTTAATAACTCGACAATTATTTCTGAGGCAAGTGGATCACCGGAAAACTCATTACAATCAGAGAGTACTACTCCAACACATTCTAGTACAACGCCAAGCAGAAGAAATACTCTTGCGGGAACAATTAAAGCACTCAAATTAAGTGGTGATCCGCTTCCGTTTACTGCGGAATGGAGAAGAGCCAGACCTTCAACACCTCATAAGTCTACTGAGGTGTGTTGTTGACCTGTTTTTTTATCTAAATAACTGAATTATTAAAAAAAAAAAAAAAAAAAAAAAAAAAAAAAAAACAGGTCGCGTCATTTCCGAAAGATAATGAGGAAGCGAAAGAATGATGTGTTAAAAAAATTTTTTTTTTAAAAAAAAATATTATAATCTTGTTGTGTTTTTTTTTTTTTTTTTTTTGTATTTTACTAAAACTTATTTAAAACAAAGTGAAGTGAAGAACTACCACCACTTCAGACATCTTCATACATTCAACACAACAACACAACCCACCAACACCAAATTGATGAGTTGTCACACACCTCTAATACCTTCGAATCGTTAAAAAAAATATTTGCGTGTTTTGATTTTCTTGCTACGTATCGAAACTATTTTGATTAGTGGCCACTCTTGTCATCGAACGCAGCACTCAGCAAGCAAGTTGGGTGGATCAACAACAAAAAAAAAAAAAAAAAACCCTTGGAACAAGTGGACATTAATCCTGCTTGTTACCTGGATAGAAGGTAAGTTTTTTGTTATGTTTATTTTTTTGAAAAGTTTATCACTAGTTTAAAAAAAAGGTGTTGGCAATGTTTTTCGTTTTTTTTTTTTTTTTTTTTTTTTTTTTGCATTGCCTCAAAAAAGTATTTTTTGTTACCTTTGAATCTAGTTTTTTTTTTTTTTTTTTTGTTTTGTTAAGATTTTCCCCGAAATACCACATTGCGTAAGGATATGTGACCACATCTTCATTCAACATGAGATAAAGACAAGTAGTAAACTTGCCTGACTCAGTCTATAAATAGTTTTCGATATTTTCTTGAGTTGTGGTGTCGGGTAGATCTCTTCCCCCCAACCCTGTTCGTACTTACGTTTTTTCGCGAATTAAGCGAATTCAAACCTTTATTATATTTTTAGTCCAAACTTGAGTTTGTTGACATTCCTATGTTCTTAAATACTCTAAGGAGGACACTGTTTTAATAATCTCATGAATGACCTCGCAGAGTAGAGTAGAGTAGAGTAGAGTAGGGCGTTTTAAAAATAACAGAAGCTGACTTGCTGTAAACTCTCATCTGAAATCTATTCTTCTGCACCTCTTGCAGACTTTGAAGGCAGACGAAAAAAGTTTTTTTTTTTTTTTTTTTGTTTTTTTTCTTTTTTCATAGCGAAGTAGTGTAGAGGGCAGGATGTTGTTATTTGATGAGCTGCTCAGTGGTTTGAGGAACTTTTTCTTATGAAATATACTTCTCAAGGAGGAGTTCAAATACTGTAGAGCAGTCGTACTAAAAAAAGAACAATTTTGTTTGAGAAACGAATCGCAGTGGCACTTCGGTGCCCTTTTCTTTTTCAAATAATTAAAATTGTGAACCATAAAATTAACAGCAAAAAACGTTTGCCCAATTGGAATTCCCATTTGTTTTTTTTTTTTTAAAGAAAGATAAAAAAAAAGATTTGCTCTCTTATTTTGCGAAAACAATCCTCTGTTTGCACGACGTGTCCTCAGAACATCACTTAGAGAATACTGATGTTAGATAATTCCCTATTTCTGGCTTCAAATTATTGTTGCGTCGCTTCAACGGTGGAGACTTAGTTGTTTTGATGCACTTCTTTTGTAAAATAATTGTTGTCTCTGAGAGGAAAATAAGTGTGTGGAGCGAAGGTTAACTTCTCTTGCGTTGCAATGAGTATCCTTCGTTATCGTTCTGAGTTTTTTTTTTTTTTTATTATTGTTTTGTGGGACGAATTCAGTTCCGACCTACATTTTTTTTGAAAAAAAAAAAAAAAGAAAAAAAAAAAAGAAATTGACGCTCACCTGTCGTATCGGCGTGATATTTCGTGCCTTTCTGCTGCGAGAATGTATACTTCAAACTAACTTCTCTTTGATAATGAAAAGATTATTGTTTTAGTTGCTGAATGACAACTTTTCTTTTCTCGCATTGGAAGCGTCTCTTTTTCCTTTCTTTTTTGTTTCTATATTTTTAACTTGTTGTGAGGTGTGTTTTTGAGCAATCCATTGGAGACGGAATCCTGTTACTTATGTCTGTTTTTATGTTTCTCTCTGTTCTGTTTTATATAACCATCTGTATTTTGTTAGTAGTTGCAACACGAGTACTGATGAGGTGACGTTTTATGTTTTTAACGTTCTAAAGAAAGGTACTAAACAAATCAAATTATTGATCTTCTTCTTCGTTCTGTTGATGGACTTCGACTTGTCCTATTGCGTACCTTCGATGGGTCATCAGAATAATTCCCCTGAGCTCTTGTCTTGAGAGTTCATTTTCTTCCGTTAGACTATTGAGTTTACAAAAATATGCGACCTCAGCGCGCTGCTTAATCGATCGTCAAAAAAACAGAAGTAGGTTTTTTTTTTTTTTTTTTTTTTTTTTCCCTGTTTTTTTTCCTCTTTTTTTCAAAACTTTTATTATTAAGGTGACTTAAGAGTTGTTATGGATGGGGGTCAGATGAAGACCAGTCGGAGGACTCTGTTCACGTCATCGCTATTGTGGGCTGTTTTCCCAACTTCCCGTTCAAAAACAAAAAGCCACGAGAGAGAGAGAGAGAGGGTTTTTTTTTTATATATTACGTTAATGAAGTACGAAGACGACGAATATAAACAAATATAAAAGTCTAGTAGCATCTTTTTTCATACCAAGCAGCCGTTTGACTTTTCATTCTTTGGACAGATTCGCGTAATCTGTTTTTTTTTTTTTTTTTTTTTGTTTTGTTGTTTGCATTCCAAAATTTATTTTATAGTTCGAAGTTGTTCTTCATTTGTGACATCTGTTTTACAGAAGTAGGTTTTTTTTCTTACATCAGAAATGTATTGTTTGAGACATTCACCAACAATTCTGAACCTTTTTCGTTGAAAAAATAAATTTAATTTAAGTTCTAACTTTGGACAAGTAAACCCACTCAATGTCACACTACCAAATAGTAGTGACTTTCTTGATCGAACTTTCATAATAAGTTAAAATACGTAGCTTGTTGTTGTATGAGTTATCCTCACAACTAAGTAGTAGGAAGTTCATTGGTTATTTGTGTGTGTTGTAGGTAGCCGAAAGTAAACAAGTCCACAGTTGGGACTGTATTTGTTTTTGTTGATGTTTTTTTCATAATCATTACTTAGTTGGCTGTTTACAAATCAGCAAATTAAAAAAAATAATAATAATAATTGCTGTTCTCAGCAGATCACATAATCTCAATTCGCAATTGAGATTACTGTGATGAGTTAATTTAGTATTTCGGGAATGAAATTACTTTTATTGACGATCACATTGCCTCCCTCTTTTTTTTTTTTCGGTAAATTTCAAGACTTGTTGTCTTCTCATTTTTCGAATTCCAAACCAACTCTGTCATTGTTAAGTACTTTACTACTTGACGTGCAGTACGGTTGCTTGCGATATGTCTTTACTCTTTATTCATTAAAAGATAATTAACTTGCTAAAGTGCTCTCAGCAGGTTGGTAAAAATCTCTGAATATACGACACGAAAAATTGATTTCTATTTATCAGGGAACACCTGGATGAAAACTGAAGGATGCTGTCCCCCCGATATTTCTTCTGCACTACTCCTCTCTAACAACTTGCTAGCTTTCGACGTGCCTGAAGGACTTGGTTGATGATTTCCTCATTGCTCTTTTTCAGAATCCAGTTTTTCTTTTAATAACTTTTCTTTCTTGTCACACATTTATTTTGTTGCCAGTCTTGTGCTAGATTTGACTCTAGAAGGCAAACTTATTAGGTAGCGGTTTAGTCTTGAACAGTTTTAACGAGTGAATAGTGCGTAGTGTACCGTACTGAGATGTTTTCAAGGATGGAAATTTTGTTTTGTTCATACCACAGCCAATGTACCTTATAGTGCTACTTCCTCCCTCACATTGATTCCTGTTTTTTCTTCTTGAACTTCTTTTGTGGTTTTTTTTATTTTTTCTTGCTGTTTTTTTTTTTTTTTTAAATTTCAACTGAAGTTAATTTATTTTATTTTTTTTTGTGTTGGATGAAAGTAATAATAATCAATGTTCTTTTTTTTTATATTATTATTTCAGTCTTGTTGAATGAATGTGTTTATTTGGTGTCTTTAATGTGTTTGAAGTAATGTCTTTTTTTACATCATTCTCTTCAGACTTCAGCAATCATCCCCAATGGCGATAGCAAACCTGCTGGGGATCTCTACACCAATGTCGTCGGGGTATGTATTTACTTGTTTAAACGTCGTATTGATATCAAGTGACAGGGAAACCTAACAAAACTAACTTATTCAGTGCTGACGATCCAGCCTTCGACTCACCAGCAGACCAGATACTCCTCGCACCAGAAGGAAAGGACGGAGGGTTTTCGCCATTTGACAAGTTTAAGACAAACCCAGTTCAGCCATTGCAGGCAAATAGAATGTATGTTTTGATTATGTTGTCTTTAACATGGTTTGTCTACTTTATTAGAGAAAAAAAGAAATCACTTAACAGCTCTCTTGATGAGAAAACTGAACCGAGTCCCAGTATGCCGACGTTGCTTCCCGTGACGGCTTCTCATGCGATGGCACAAACTGATGTATGTAGTTTGCTTCATTGTGTGATTATTCTCAAATAAACAAAACAAAACAAAACAACCAACTAAACAGAACGTAGTTGATGAATGCATAAGTGTAGTAATTAATGGATTGCAACTACTACGAGTATCAATTCCTCCACATGAGAATGGCGCTACAACACAAGGAACTATTCAGGTGTTGCCGAACACTTTGAGATGTCGTTTAGATGTTGTGGATCCAAGACAGTGTCCGTTTCATATTTTATTGACATCCGCTAATATGGCTTTACCCAGAGATAGTCACATTCGTTCATCTCTTTACTTTAGAGGTGAGGGTTATGAGTACGAAGTTGTGTTCAAAGATCTAATGACTCGAATGGACTCCGTTTGTCAAACAGAAATATTAAATTTCAAACCAACGCATATTACTCTGAAGCTTTGGTATCACGCTACTTGCATTGTTCGCGATGATGAACAGGAAGTGTTGGAGTGCTTGCGTAACATAATTGCTGATGAGAAAGTAAACCCACGAGGTGGATCCATCACATCTGCTCTCGCACATGAGATGCTAATCGAAAAGATGCCTCGTCTCTATGATGAAATCATTCAACGAAAATATGGAGGACTTGATAACTTCTTAAACAAACATGACAAGGTGTTCACTTTGTTCACATTCAGCAACAAAGCTCTGAAGAAGAAAACCGTCTCACCGGAACCCCGAATTGTCTTAAAGCCGGGTCAGCGTGAATTGTGTACTAATCTTCCTATGTCTGAGGCTGAAATTAGACTCCACGACCACCTTATTAAACTGTTGGGAAATAAAGATATGGATAAGAGAGACCTACTCGATAATCTTTCAAACGACACTGTCTTCGCAACATTCTTATCACCGACCTTATCGATATTAATGAGATTCTTATCCAGGCACAAGGACAGATTCGTATGGAGTATGGACCCTGACAAGCCAACTGTTGTCGGACTCCAGGGAAGACAACACGACTCTCAGTGTCTTGGAGAACAGGCTGATATTGACAGCAGAATTGAAACCGCCAAGAAGGGTTGGGAGAGTGGAAAGGGAAAACAACACGATGACTTCCAACAGATGTCACATTTAGGTGATCGTGGGGACATGTCTATGCACATGAATATGCAGGTTGGGGGAATGATGGGTGGAAAGGGAGACGGAAAGGGTCGCAACAGAAATGGCAAAGGAAAGGGTGGCAGACTCGGAAACAAGGACCAGTTAGGAAGGGGCGACTCGTGGGGAGCAAAATTGGTTTACGGACAGCGAGACAATCAGTTTCAGCAGCAAGTAGTCGATCAATATCAAATTCAACAACACCATCACCCACATCATCAACAACAGCAACACCAGCAGCAACAATTCTTTCAGCAGCAACATCAACATCAACAGCAACAACAGCAACAACAACAACAACAACAACAACAACATCAGCAACAACAGGTCTTCCAACAGGCTCAGTTTGTTCAACAACAAGATGATCAAAGTATTGCTTTTCATCTTCTTCAGCAACAACATCAACAACAACACCAACAAGTTCATCAGCTCCAACAGCCACAGCAGAATACTTTTATTAGCTCTGAGCAACTTAAACTACCGGGTGAGGAGGTTGTTTTGGAAATGTTGGGAACTCCTACGACCGAAAATCTAGAAAATCAAGCGTTCATGACACTCGGTACTCCACATCAAGATGTATTACAGCCTAGAGATAATGTGGTATACGTAGAACAACAAGATGCTCAGTCTGGTACCGCAGACCCATCGACTCTTATCTTCCATGAAGTTAGATTTGTAAATGGTACCTCTCCGCAGACCCAACCTTTGCTTATGCAAGGAACCTCACCAGTAACACCAACCATTCAACCTACCCTCGCACCTTCTGCTATCCCGTTTGTTGGTCTTTCTGGTAACAGGACTACCGTTGGAACGTAAAAGTGTTTACATTTTATCCCAGATTTGGGTTTTTTGTTCTCTTTTTCATTTTTATCAATCCCTCTGTGGGGGAACTCTTAATATCTTTTGTACTAAATGCTCCCTTAAATCCCTTCCACGTTTTCTTTTCCGGATCTCCAGTTGCTGGGTTCGTTGGTTGCCTGTACTGTTTATGGCTTTGAAGGTTTATTTCGATATTTAAGGGAACCTCATGAAGGGTGCTCTGTGAAGCATCCCTTGTGGTTTGAGAGAACACCCTCCACGTTGATTATTGCTAATCGACTGTGCTCAAGATAGTTTTGCAACTCAGAAACTCAGTTTTTTTAATTTTTTTTTTTTTTTTACTCACATCCGTGGCTTTGAAACATCTCTCCCTTGCACCTCTTCAGTAGGGAGTGTACAGGTTCCCTAATTTCCCTTTTGTGAGAAGAAAACCTTATTTAATTGATAGAACACACTTTAAGAAAAAAAAAAAAAAAAAAAAAAAGAAAAAAAACACGAAATAATTCACCCAACACCCACACAGAAAGAAAACAAACGATCACTACCAGTCAGCTGAGGAAAGTCACTTCTTGGCGACAAAATGGAGGTAGTAGAAGAAACTAAAAATGAAAAAATCAAAAAAAAAAAAAAGAGAAGCAAGGAAGGTACAGCAGGTTACACGAATCATGCGGCATGTCTTTACAGCTTGGCCGTTGACCTCACGAAGGAAGATCTACTGGTGTGAAGAATTGAACGAAAAAATTAAAGTAGCAAATGTCAGATCCATGGAGCCAGCACACGAATTGTTTTAATCACTACCCCCCCTTTCCACATAATTGTTTTTAAAAAGAATTGCTTGTTTAATTTCCCTTTTTTTTTTTTTCTTTTTCTTTTTTTTTTTTTGCCGTGTGCGGGATCGGCGTTTATAATATTTGTGAATTTCTTTTCTCGTATTTTGTCCTGAATTTGATTTTTAATAATATATTTCCTGGCCATATAACTTCTCTGCTCTCACACACAACACACACAAACACGGAGCTCAAATCTATAGTCTTTTTTTCTTTTTTTTTTATATAATTTTTCTTAAATATTCTTCGTTTTTCATTGTGGTGTCAGTCGCAGACCTTTCTAAAAGTTATCAACATATTGAAAACCCCTCACCTTACGGGAGGAACATCGACGATTACGTAATTGTACTCTTGATGCTGATCATGACAACCCTACTGGGTGATGTGGAGCAGAAAATGCTTCAGTTTCGTCGTTTTTCATATTTTAAAAAAAAAAAAAAAAAGGTTCCTTCCTTACGGAAGGGAGTATTCACTTTTCCAGCTCTGGTTTCAACCTGAGGCGGAACAGATTGCGGAAGAAAGTCAACTAAATGATTCTTTACCTTACGAGACGGGAATGATCGTCTCATTCCGTTATTTTCTGAGCTCCTCGCCTTACGGAAGGAATACAATATTTGACATCCGTATCAGAAACTGTTCATGTCTGGCAGTTTTGAGTTAGTTTACGAGTCCTCACCTTTTGGAAGGAAGATCTCCGTATAAAAGGTACCCTACCCGGGGTTTGAATTATTGTGGGGCAGAATATGCTTCACTTTGAGTTGTCGTTGTTCTCAATGACGGGATCTGTGTTAATAATTCTTCTTTTGCTGACCATTCCAGTCTCAGTAGAGAGCGAAGAGACAGTTCTGCTGGAGCCGCAATGCTTCTGCATGTAGTCCACAGCTGTTCTCTGTTGCTCTCGTTGTGCTTTCTTTGGAATAGATGCTGAGCAAGGATTAGCGCATAACCAATTACGACGATCGCTCTCTCGACTACTGCTTTCCTAATGCTCCTGTCCCATTTCTTTTTGTTTTTTTCCCCCTCCCTTTCCATTTTCGTTCTCTCTTCGTCTTTTTGAATGTATACGTGACATCTTCTGACTGACAAATGAAAAAGTCTAGTTACTGACGAATGTAATCATTTCCTCACACCGCCGCTGAAAGTCAGTTGATATCATTCTTAGCATACCCGAACAGAACAACTTCACCAAACAGTCAAAAAGGCACTTTCTACCTTTTTCAGTTCTTCTCCCTCCCCAATTTGAGTTTTTATCCTAAATATTGACTATTTTATTTTCTTTTTTTTTCTTTTTTTACCACTGTGGAGAATTAGGATGTGAAGTGTAAACATTTTTTATTTAATTTTTTTAAGAACAAGTCTGACAATTGAAAAAAAAAGAGACGTGTGAATAACCTCAACCCGAAGGGTCAGAATATTTTGATTAATGGAACAAAAAAATCCCATCCACGTATTCCCTTTGCAACACACAAATAAAGCTTGCCTTGCGTTGTACGTTTGTTCCAGACGCTTGTAGTACCTGTTAATCTATATACCTAATTATTATTTGATGTTGGGAACTTTTTTTCTTTTTCTAAGCGTGTGGACGCTTTATGCAGGAGGAAAGAAAAAAAAAAAAAAAAAAGAAAAAAAGGGAAGAAGAGATTTACGAAGCCCTCCGATTGCTGTGATTTTTCTTTTCTCGGATTTTTTTCTTAAATAATTTTTAAAGAAAATTTTGAAAGGATAAGAAATATCGTGCCTTTTTTTTTTTAATAATTTTTTTTTTTTTTTTTTTTTGCTTTGTTTATTCTAGCTTTTTTTTTCTTGCGAAGTCCGGAGTCTTCTGGCTGCTGGGCTATCGTTTAAGGAACCTTTTAATAACTAATGTGAAGAATGAAAATAATTTTGCTTTGGTGAACTCATAGGTACGAAGAAATTTATTTAAAAAAAAAAAATTTATATTATTTTCGATCAAAAACACTACAGCATTTGCATCTGTTTGGAGAACAGATGCATAAAACACAAAAACCACAAAAACACAAAAAAAAAAGATGTTAATTTGTTATAACTCTTGAGAAAATCTTTGCCGAAGAAAAGCCAGAATTTAATTTGAGTTCTGGCCAGAGGCACCACGGAATTCCCGTTTCCCTTTTTTTTTTTTTAATTTCCGCTACCACCAAAAAAAAAAAAAAAAAAAAAAACTACATCGTCAGTAAGTTCACACCGTAAAGAGAGCAACAGTAGTCGTCACACTAATTGTCTCTTCCTCTCATTAAGGCAAAGGTGACATAATTTAATTAATAATTTAAAAAAAAAAAAAAAAAAAAAAAAAAACCAACAAGACCCCTTCCCCAGTCCTCTCGCACCCTTTCCCGTACCTTTTTATCTTCCTGTTCTTTTTAATCTAATTTGGTAAGCACTGGAGCACGAAGAAATTATTATTTATTTATTTATTTTTGTTGTTGCTTTAAGCAATTATTCCACTTGAAAGGATTTCTTGGAACCCTTCCCAGGGAAGGCTTCAAAAAAAAAAAAAAAAAATTTAAAAAAAAAAGAATTTTTAAAAAAAAAAAAAAAAAAAAAAAGAGGGGCGTGGGGATGGGGAATTTTAATAAAGAATTTGAGGGAGAAGAGAATATTAATAAATAAATAAAAAAAATAATAAAAAAGAGGTCAGAAAAGCATTCTCTACATCCCCTACCCGCTAATGATCAGCTTGCTTTAATTGTAGTGACGATTATAACTTACATTTCATCAGCTAATCACAATGCTTAGACAACAACTGTACTGAAATGTTGTGTTGGGGTGTATTTATTATATTTTTTTTTTTTAAAACAGAACTCTTTCCTGCTCACCCCGCTGTCTTTCGCAAATGTAAAAATATGGCACGCACAGCAACAATTAGCAGTAGCAGGAAAAGAGGAGTTTTGATGATGATTTTATTTATCGTCGTGGTTTATTTTGGAAAGAATTACGTAACGGTCGACAACTTAAGGCAACACAGAGCTCAAATTGAAGCATTTGTTAAGACTCATCCAGTTAGTGCCCCGTTGGTATTCTGCTGTGCATTAGCAGCTGTTCTGGCATGTTCGCTGCCAGGGGAAATGTTTTTGACAGTATTGTGTGGTGTACTGATTTCTCCTTGGGTAGTTGCTGTCTGTACCTCTTGGGTGGCTCATATTATTGGTGGGATTATTAACTTTACTATACTTCGGATAGCATGGCATGGATCACCACCACCATTGTGGAGAAGTACCCGAAGCAGTCAATATCCTCAGCAACCAATCCTTCCAACCACTACTCAAGATAGTGACGAAGGAGTATCTCCTCGATCGCGAGAGTGGCTAAATTGGATTGACAGGAAAGTAAGAGGGGCTCCTCCTTGGCTTCTTGTCACATTAAGACTTGTTCCTCCACTATTTGGACCACTCAATGCTGCTATGGCTGTGGTTGATGTTCCTTTAAAAACATATATTTGGACGACTGCAGTTGGTACTCTTCCTGCTCAAGTCTTCTTAACATTCTTCGCTAGACAAGTTGTTGACGTAATCCTTAATGAAAAACCCCGGCCTGGTGATCCTGAAATCGAAGAAGACCTGTCTTCAGCTAAGAACATTTGGCTTCAATTTCTATCTCCGTCAACGGGATTTCTTCCACCACGAATCCGACCTTGGACAGTACCGCTGGTAGTTCCGTTTATTTGGTTCGCATTTTTATTTATAATCGGATTTACGATGCAAAGATGGCAACTGCCGGCATCTCGGATGTGGAGACGGCATCCACTTCCTAGTCGGCGGAGAGATGGATTTATGTTGTAGTCACAGAGGGATCTGAGTTCCTAATAAAAATAGGAACTTGATACCAATCTTTTCTCTTCTGTATATTTCATATTCGTCTTATAGCTCATCAGGTCCTATTTTTGTGCATGTTGATGCCATGCAACATTCTTATCTGTCTGCAATACTAACTTCCCTAAAATTTCAGTACCTCTCTACGGTACACTATGGATTACTACCTCGCCTGCAATGAACTAATGCAGCATTGCAACTGTCTGTTGGCAAAGATCCCGTTTCCGAAGGTCGAACTAGAGCTTCTGGTCAGAGAAGGTGTCGACTTCACTATCAAGCAGCTCAAGCAGAGTGGAAAAAAAAAAAAAAAAAAAAAAAAAAAGAAGAAGAAGAAAAACGCACATAAAAGATCAAAGGCTTATTATTCTTTGTGTTGATATGCTTAAGTGTACTTTCTAATCAAAAGTTTGTGATCCGACTATGTGCTGGTTCCCCCCCATGTCAGTTGACTTGTAGGTTGAATCTCAATACTGTTTGAACTGAAATTATTAGTTTGGATGGTTGTTTACGATATAATATTTCTCAGCTACAACTTGCTCTTGCTTGTCGCAAGTTCAGTTAATACAAATCACTTAGTTAACTTTATTGCAGTTTGTGTAGAAAAAAGAGAATGAGAAAAAAAAAAAAAAAAAAAAAAAAAAAAAAAAGATTTCAGCCACACAAACATAGTGGGGGGGAGGGATTAAAAAAAATAAAGGAAGGGAGAACCCTGAATTCAGTTTATATTTGTTTGTTTAGTTTTTTTTTCGATAATTGCCGAAAATATATAAATTAATCAGTAACCCGGTTTTCCCACCATAAGATGCCGTCAGCAGAAGGTCGAATCGACGAAGTCAAACAGCTGCAAGGAACATGGAGCGATGCTGCGGGAAACACATGGACAGTAAAAGATTATAAGGCAGTGGTGGGACTGTCCGGAGGTGGATCGCAGTCTCATTTCTTAAGTGTTCTACCTGCTGGAAGAGTTGGATTACTTGACGCGAGAGTCACAAGAATTGAACAAAGAGGACTCCAATGGAGCGACGGTGACAGATGGGTGAGGACATTTGAATCTTCTGATAGCCAGACGATGAAGTTTGAACCGCCTGCCAGTCAAGTTGAAGTTGTGGAGTATCCGCAGCGTCCAGAACCTGTTCTCCCCATCAGTTCTCAACAACTTGACAGTCACGATGGTAGTGAAGTTCGTCGTCTCGAATCGATCATCGTCGAGAGAGATGTCACAATTGAGAATCTGATGAAGAAAGTAGCTGATCTCGAATATCAACTCGAACACACTACTCCATTTCCTTTTCCTCCTCCGAGGAAACCAAGTATTGCCAGAGACCGCGATCCGACCCCCGTCTCACTGCTAGCAACAGACAATCCTCCTGCAGCAAGTCGTTCACATTCTGCGAGAAGAGGCTCAGAATTGAAAAGTCGTACACGTACGGCTTCTCTGTATTCGGCGAGCTCAAGAAAAGTAAGTAAGCCTACTTTACCACCTGTTAATAGAGAAGTTGGAGACATTGCCGTTAGAAATACTCAGTCGCAGGGAAGATCAGTAGCCATGTCGCCACCGACACAAGAATACCCGTCTTGTAATGTCCCAACAGATGTTCCTCCCCCGGTAGTTGTGAATACGTCACTTCCGATGGAATCTGAGCGACCCCCTACTGACAAGCCGATGTCAATTATTGAAATCAGGCGAATGAAGATGGGGATGATGAATCAACCTGTTGCGGCACCCACTCGCCGATTTGGGTAACTTCAACAGTGAAAGCCCTATTAGATTGTAGGGTTGTGAAGTTTTATTATTATTTAAAAAACTGCTTATATTAAGTCGAGTCGAGTAGTGAACTATTCAATTGTGTGGTAACCAATCGTAAGTTTTTTTTTTTTTTTTTTTTTCAAAAAAAAAAAAAAAGAAAAAATTGTATTTCTGTTCTGTACGTTCCTGTATCCAATTCCTAAAAAAAAAAAAACTTGTATTTCCCATACCCCTCCGAAGCGCTTTTCCCTCTGAGGAATCATCCTTTAAGAATGTAATGTTGTTATTCAATATACTTCACTAAAATAAGTTCCTTCAGGTTGGAGTGCAATACTGAAAATGAATGAATTCCAGTTATTATTATCTTAATGACATAAACGAATTATTTCTGTGCACATTTCATCACTCGCGGAGTAGAAAGTTTCCGATAATTACATTCCGCACACAAGGCCGATGGCCTGGCAAATCGAAAGTGATGAAATGTGCACAGTCCTAATTCTAATTTATGGCATTAAATATAAAATTGGGCGGTAAGTTGACATAATGTCTTAACTCTCAACTCATAATTATCTTCTCGTGGTGATGCCGACCCCTCGGCGCCGGAATCCCCCACTCGACGATAATTAAACTGTTTCGAGTTGAATTATGTCAACTTAAGCATCCCCCCAATCAATACACATATTTAACGATTTGTGAGTCGGTTGAGTTTGATCAACACTTTTTCTTTTACTTCTCAAAAGGAATATTTCAATCATGCCTCAGTTTCAAGAAGATAAATATTCAGACGACTCTTCTAACGGTGAAGGGTTTTATGCGGAAGATGCGAAAGTTGGAATGAAACAACAACTAACATCAGATGGAATGGTAGTCAAGGAATGTTTGATGGAAGGAACGGACTTACAACGTCCAGCTCTGGGATATGAACTTGACGTTATGTTGGATGGAGAAAATAAGAAATGGCACATGGGTGAGCCAGACTCAGGAATCGCGAAAGGATTAGAAGTGGCTGTTGGTACTATGAGGAAAGGAGAAAGGTCTCTGATTCACTGCAGTGGTGACTATGCTCCTTCACCTCCTACCTCATATGACATTCAACTGAATAATTGGATTGAAAAAACTGATATTTCACCTGATCACGACAAGTCTCTTCTCAAAGAATTAGTTGAAAAGGGAGACGGTTGGGATTGCCCTGAATACGAATCTGAATGCATCGTTACCATCGGAGATGAGGAAAGAAAAACAGTAACCATCGGAGAGGAAACCTTATCCGAAGATATCGAGAACTGCATATTGTCAATGAAGAAGAATGAAAAGAGTAAGATATCAACTCTACCCGACACTCTTATTCACTTGCATGAATTTGATGTGCCGCTTTCTAGGTTCAGCATCAAACCATCGGAGAAGATTACAGAAGCTAAAAAGAGAAAAGAACATGGCAACTTATTATACGCTGATGGAAAACATAAACAAGCCCTTAAGAAGTATCAGCGAGCAGTAGAATATCTCGATGACGAATACGAAGTTCCAGACGAAGACAAAACGATCTTCAAAGAAATTCGCATTCCATCTCTTACTAACCAAGCACTTCTGGAACTGCACCTCAAACTTTACACTGACTGCCTAACAACGTGTGCTAAGGCTTTAGAAAATGATTCTAAAAACTTGAAAGCACTTCTCCGACAGGCAAAAGCATTAATTGAACTCGACCGCTGGACGGAAGCCCGACGAACACTTGAAAAACTACTGGACTACGATCCTGAGAATAAATCTGCTCTAGCGGAAATGCTGCGGGTATGTTTTTTATTCGATTCTCAAACGTCACTTTTGTGTCGAGAACAACACATCAATACAATCAGTTAAGGAAGCTCAATAAAGCTCAGGATGCAAAAGATCTCAAAGGATTCGGAGGAATGTTTTCAAAAGGTCAGCCACAAGACTCTTCTGTCAGTGATTCGCATTCTTGAGGATTAATTAGATTTAGCTGTTGGTACTTTTTTTTTTGGTTGGTTCTTGACAAATTCTCAACTTCACAAACACTTATTTTCTAGCATTTAATATTTTAACCTGATTGACATCTTTGTGGCTCATTAATATTTATTTTTGTGGGTCGCAACAGTATAACTCCGATTTTTTTTTTTTAAAAAAAAACTTCTTTTTTTTTAAACTTATTCCAACATGTTTGATTTTGAATAAACAGGACAAAAATGCTTCAGGGGGGGTATTAAAAGTGAAGACGCTTCCTGGTAGAGAGGGTAATAAAACTTTTTTTTTTTCATAGATTGGTTGCAGATGGGAATAGGAAAGACCAAAGCAGCCGTACCAGATGAAGACATGGCTCGTTATGTCACTACTACTCGTAGTAAGTTTTCGCAGGATTCTATCACTTTAATGTATCAAAGTTTTCATGAAATGGCACCAGAAGGAGAAATGAGAGCAGAGCAGTTTAAAAAATATTTAGACTCCCTGTGTCTAAACAAGAATCTCGGTGAAGTCATGCGAGTGGATACCGAGGCTCAGGCGATTCGGTTATTCCGAGGATACGACTTGAACGGCGATGGTGGAATTACATTTGACGAGTTCCTTCTTTATCAAGAAGCTGTTTTATTCAAAACAGAACGACTGGTCCAAATTTTATTTTCAATTCTCGACCGTAACCATGATGGTCGTATCTGTAAGGATGACATCGTTTGTATTCTCCAGGGAACTGAGTCTCCGGAAATCGATTCCACCTTTCAGGTAGTGGACACCGAAATTCAGGGAGTTTGGCAATTTTTTAATCCCCAGGGACACCTTTATATTACTAATGACAAATTTACAAAAGGTTGCGAAATCTGTCCTGAGATCGTGCAAGGGCTTTTGGATCTTGTGTGAGAGCTTTTATTTGAGTTGTTTTCGGAAATATTTCATCTTCGCAACCCTTTCCAGGGTTGAGTTCTGAGATGATTTTGAGTAAGTCTTTCCTGATCCGAGTATTTGATACAGAGCCACATCACAATAATGTTATTATTTGTTACTGAATTGGAAGTTAGAAGGTTCTTTATTTACGGTGAGTAGTAGTTTATCACTTTCTTCTGTTTCAGCTTCACTTTACATACGGCAGGACACACAGATGCGGTGTATTTTGGACGATAACTCTGGAAACACTTTTTTTTTGAAACTATTTGTGTTCCAAAAGGTTTGAAAAACAGTTTCTCTGTAATACACATCCAAGCAGACTGTTGATAGAAAAGAGAATCGGCTCTTCTAGCATCAGTGTAAGCTTCCCCTTTTCTTTGTAATCCAGAGTCATGATGTAGTCACCAGGATGGATTAGATGTATGTTGGGATTACAACACCCCTCATGTTTTCTAACTGAATTCTGGATAACGACCTTAACCCTTACACCACCGTAAGAACCCCCAAAACAGCGGGTCCAAAACTTTACTGTTTTTTCAAAAAGAGAAACTGCAGAACCAGGGCCTGAGCAAGCTCACGGCACCCAGCATGTAGGCGCGTCGAATACGACCAGACAACTTAATGATAGGACTGATGAGGAGAATCATGAAGTTTTGAACGGATCTCGTACTCTTACCACTCACCGGTTTCAGGGACTTTTAACCCTCTTTTCAAAGTTCTTTGCATCTTTCCATCACTGTACTTGTTCGCGAAGAGAAAAGGTACCCCCCCAGTTTTTCCCACTGGTAGTTTATTTAAAGCATGCGATTTTGTGTGGACAGAATCCAGTTATAATGATTCATGTCTAATTTGTTGCGTGTTAACCTTGATTTATTTATCCAAGTCCCCCCCAGAAAACCTATGTACCAAACCGGACACAACTACGCTTGGTTGCATCGCTCACAGTAATCTAGTGATTGTGCGCGCTTTGCGCGAACTGCGCTCTGACGAGCCTTTTCCATCTTTCCGGGGTAGTGTCCCTAAGCTGGCTTGAGGCGATCAGGGATTGATACTGATTGTGGAGAAGGCGGTACTGATGGTGTTATTAATAGTGTTGGTGCCGCTCTGGTACGTTTAAATGTACCTTTAAGCTGCCCAAAACAAAGCCAATTTGAAGGATAAGAATCTCTTGCTTCTCCAGCCAGATTCACTACTATCCGTCCAAATTCCACCATGCCCACGTCGCATCAGGATAAAGGAATTCAAAATACACGTTTCCACTTCGGATCCTCATGCTCGGGAGCAGGTAATATCGCAGAGAAGTGTAAGTTCCTCAGTATTTCGGCAAAGCGATTACGTGAAAACACTTGCGGAAAGAACAACAGGGGGGTCAACAGCATGTCATTCAAACCCCAGGAATCCCCCAGGTTAGATTTTATTGGGAGGCGCGTCAGTAGTGTTGTGCCAACAAAGGCCCTTCGCTCCTGCGTGCTGGTTTTAAATTTTCTTCCCCTCTGTGAGGCATAGACCTCAGAGTTTTTCTTCATCAGCTGGAAAATTGATTATCCGAAGAAAAACTCAAAAACCTGCAGCTCCGACTTGCGTGCGACTCTAATCTTTAACGTTTCTTGGAAACGCGTTTTTATTATTGGTAACCCTTGTTACCTCCCCTCCCCATTTGGGGTCAGATACTTCGTCAAGTGACGAATCGGAGCACACCGACAACAAATACTGGTGCATCCTCATCAGAACTGTGGACCGACATATTTCCCAAGTTGATTTTGGCCAGCTTTAGCAAATGGAAAATTTACCATTTAATAAAAACTATTGCGGCGCAACACGTAAGGAACATAAAAGACATCGCAACAATACCTCCCCCGTGAAATCGTTGTACTCAGAAATGCAAAATTTTCACTTAGCAAAAAAAAATTTTTTTTTCAGACTGATAGCTCCGGTGGTGTAAGGGTTAATTATTTTTATTTTAACCCTTTAATAAGAGGCCAAAAACCCTGTTTTTGAGAAAAATCGAAAAATTTGACAAAGGGGAAAAGGGGTGTGGGGAAAAATACAAAAAAATTACAGGGTGAAAGACACCCCCCCGCGCATTGAAAAAAAACTGAGGTCAGCCCGCAAGGGGCCAAAATAACTTGAGAAAATGCAACAACAGCCTAAAAAAACACTGTTGCTTAGGACCCCTGGGTTCGCTTTGATTTTAGCAATGTTGTAGGAGTAGAGTGCTTCCGTTTCATGTTTTTCGGTGGGCTATGATTGTGTGTAGCAAAGGTATGGTTGTTGCAAACAGGGGCTGAATACTTGTCAATATTTTCGTGATATTGTTCGAAGCAGGGATCCATGCATAAGAAAACCTCGCTTTTTGAACAAGAAATCGATGACGTTACTTTTTTTGAGAACAAACCCGTGAACTGCAGTCCCCAAAAATACCGAATTTTCGTAGGTAGTGACATTTTGTGTGAGTTTGGTGTGTTCCGTGAACAATAAGTTGAGAACATAGCCTCTTTTTGAACTGAGCATATGTCCCGACGTCTTTTTCAGACTTCTTTTGGAGGGTGAAAACATTGAAGATAGAAATCTCTAACAAGTAGTGAAAGACTTTCAGGGTCCAGCGTTTTGTCATCAGAGTTCTTCTTGCCTTCCCCCTGATACCGTCTACGAGGTCAACACCACCCATCAGTTTGTTGTACTGATGGATCTGTACCAGTAAGTCGATAGTCACTTTTTGATAGATTTCCTTATTTTAGTCCATCACGTGGCTGTCTCATAATTCTCCTCGAGAGGCAATGTGCTGAAGACATGTACTTCTTTTGGATTGTCCCTGAATTTATGTGATGCACATTGTGCTAGGACTGAAAGTACGAGGCAGAGAACTTCTCCACCCGTCCCTGCGCCTCCGCCTTATTAATCTCGGACCATTTGGGAACTATTGTTTCCCAAAAGCTGCGGATTTTGTAGAGCTTGTCAGTAGGTACGGGGTTGGTGACAGTGTAAAACTTTAGATTGGTTCGAATTTAGAGGAACCGATCTCAGGAAGCGAAGTGGGGTGTGTACGCTGGGTCTGATGTACCGTTCCTGTAATCTGAGATATTTGGCTTATCACAGAGACCCACGAGGATATTGAGTCCTAAAGAGAGTTTGAGTTCAGCTACGTTAAGATTGAGTGCCTAGTTGTTGCTGCAGTGCGAAATCATCTCATCACCTTTGGGGTGAACACAAGTTCAAATTTCTGCAGTTCCTTCATCAATTTCAGGTCTGACATGTCCTGCAAGGACCGCCGAAACGTGTGTCGTCTTACCTTGGTGATTTTCTTGCTCCATTTCAGAGGGGAAATGCTTGGCTCTATTGTACTCTTTTCATCGCTCGAAGAAGACTCAGGAGCACCCGAATCTGGGATAGGTGACCCTACTGAATCATTTTCGATGGAAATAGTTTTAGGGATTTTAATTTTTGGCTGAAAACATGGGATAGTCATGGGCAACCTGGCTAAGACTGTTCCCAGTGCAGAAAAAAAAAAATGAACTTTTTCTCAGAAAAAGCTGGTGATTTTTGCAGCACGATCCCACATAAAATTTGTCGTTTTTGGGCAGCTCTGGCTCCACCCTTGTACTCACAAGGTACATTTTTCCCCTTTGTCAAAAAAAAAAAAACGCGAAAGGCCACTATAGTGGCCTTCAGGGCTTAAAGGGTTAAAAAGAATAGTTTTTATTTTATTTGTTTTCTTTTTGCAACGGCGAGTCAAAGAAATAAAATAATTCAATTCGTTTTTCATGCGAACCAATAAAAGATGTAGCGTACCTTTGTACATTATGTTTTTTTCATAACAGCTGTCATTTTATATGTTGGGAAGACTCTCAATTATTTCACAGGTTGCTCAGGTAAGGATTCGAATATAATTATGATCTTTGATCTTTTTCGCTACTTAATTCTCTTATCTTGTAACAGTTTTAAAAGAAAGAAAATAATGCTGCGTGTTATTCTCACTCTTAGCACTGCGATGTTAGTCACTGCCTTATATCCTCCGTTTAGCCGTCAACAACCGACTCCTGTTGGTGATCATATTATGATAGGCTCGTCACCTCTTCCAACTTGTGGAACTGTTGAGTACAGGACTGATTTGGTTACACAGACAAGATATTTTATTAGAAGGTATAATTGTGAAGGAGATGCTGTTGATGATTTTGAAATATATCTTCCTCATATGCTGTCAATGTGGTCTTTAGATCACAACGATGAGTCTCTCTACTCCTGGCCTTTAATATCAGCATGGGAAGGAGGATTTGTAATTGTGTATATGGATTCCACTTTTATCAAACAAATCCGCACAGCTATCTTTGATTTTAATGGCATGCTATTAAGTGATGAGATAGAATTCGTGGATCCGACTGGTTTAGGACAGTGTCACCCACATGTAACAATGCTTACAGAAGGTAGATTTGCGTTAACTTGGAGAACGTTAACTTATAACAACTTACGACTGTCGATCTATGAAGCTAACGGAATTAGGTCTACTCGCGCTGAAGAAATCTCAAGTTTCGGAAACCATCCAAAAATAGCTGCTCTTACTGATGGAGGATGGGTTATTGCTTATGAAATCAGGGGATCAGTAGTTGTTACTATGAAGTCTTTTGGCAATATTAAAACATCGTTTCAGGTCAGTCAAACGTCTACCTACGATGAAATAATTGCCGGTGACCAGTCTCGATTCCCAAACGTCAGGACTCTCTCAGGAACTGGAGGATTTGCTGTGACTTGGCAATACAAAAACAAACTCTACGTAAGAACTTATGATAATAAGGGTCTTGCGACCACAGACATTCAACGTCTCCACCACCCGAATAACACTGCTCTGGAAAACAAACAACTCCATCACTCCACAGCAGGCATTGGTACTAATGGATGGGAGGGTTTTGTTGTCACCTGGATGGAAGATAATGGTTCTGGTAGTGGTTACAAAGGTATTGTTTTTATTTTTGTTATAAGGGAGTGACTATTTATTGATATTGACAACTAAAGCAAAACCCAACAGGAACCACATTACAGGAGTTCTCTCCACATGGTCACACTCACGGAATCTTTCACGAACTCGGATGCTGCTTCAGACCATTCGTATTCTATAAGAGTGCAGGATATGGTGTCAGTTTCTTTTCCATGCAAGCATCGCAGGCAATGCCGAGTGAGAATTTTGTTGCCACCTGTGGGACGTTGCCTTTAGGTTCAACGTGTTCTTCGAGAGGCACAATGGTTCCAGAGAGTACACCGTGTACGACTTATCCATGCATTCCATCAACATGTTGTATTAGCTTCTATGGAGTGAAGCAGAATGGAGTTCAGGTTCCAATCACTCCAGTCAGTGGTTCTTCAGTAGCTAGTCAGGGTCTCAGTCTGGTGCAGCTTCCTGAAATCTATCAGCAGATGAATGCTTTCTTCCCGAAATTTCCAGTTGCGCAGAATGAAATATTTCAGGTAGGATGTGAAAGTGTTTACGGATGTACATTCTTAGTTGTGGTATACCACTGTCCTCCGTGCTCGCAGCCACACAGCTTGGGATTTCCTTCTAGCCTTCCACTCGCAGGCTGGGATGCGGGTTCGTGTGCGCCACTTATTGAAACTGGTGAACGTGCTTATCCGATGACAGCTTTCCGAAGTGATGTCCCAAATGGGGGCAAAGTAGACCTCCCTGAAACACAATCAAGCAGCGACTACTTTGCTATATTTGGTATTAAACGAACCCTTCCATCAAAGTGGCGGTGCCTTAGCTCTCGTAACCCGGTAGCCGAAGCTCTTGGATGCCGCAACTGTTTGTAGCATTTGATATTTTATCTCGATGGTATTACTTTATAGTCCCCTTTTTGTTTAATATCTAGTATAATTAACTTAAGTAATTTTTCAACCCTTTTTTACCTCAAAGAATAATTATTTATTAAAGTTGCGTGTTGTGTTTCCAACTAACTAAACTATGTCCTACGATTTATTTATTTATTTATTTATTATCATTATTTGTTTGATTTGTAATAAATGTTGTCGAGCAAGCCTGTGAGGATCTGCTGTCAGTAGTTGTTCTGTAGCGTCTCAATTTTTGCAAATAGAATAACGTGTCAATTTCCCCTTTTTTTTTTTGAACTCCGCTGTTATTATATACGTACAAATTTGGTTAAACAGTTGCTTATAGGTATTTAAAGTAATTAAGTTAC
Organism: Flectonema sp. DT1601; assembly: GCA_964019425.1. Lineage (NCBI taxonomy): Eukaryota > Euglenozoa > Diplonemea > Diplonemida > Diplonemidae > Flectonema > Flectonema sp. DT1601. The sequence goes on along the minus strand of OZ025865.1, from coordinate 12,959 downwards.
CCTTCTCGCATCCTTTCCGGGTTAGGTTCTATTTGATGCATTTGACTACTACGGTTTTCGGACTTAATAAAGTGTGTTGTTAAAAAAAAAAGTTTTAATTTTTTTTAATTTTTAATTTTTTTTATCATTTACAATCGATAGTTTGTATTGATGACCTGCTCTTTGACTTATTTGTGGAAGCAATTACCTTCTGCTTCGACTGACGTATAAATAAGAATCGTTATTGTGTTCGGATTCAATGTAATTATTTTGCAACTACGATGACATCGTGTTTGTTTCTTCCGTTTTTTTTTTCTTTTTTTTTTCTTTTTTTTTTCTTTTTTTTTTCTTTAATGTTCGACGGGTGAGAGCTTAGACACAAATGTTGAACAAATTTCTTTTTTTTTTTTTTTTTTTTTAAACGAAAGTTATCAAACTTTCTCTTCTCGCCTGTGAGTCTCACAGTTGTAGTGGACATATAGGCGTGAATGGAACAGCAGAACTTTTTTTTTTTTTTTTTTTAATTCTTGAATTTGGTGCAACTATTTTGTCTATCTTATAACGAGTATATCTGTTGGCACCTTGTCCGCGTATCTCTATTTCTTCCTTTCCTATTTTAATCTATTATGCTTTTACGATTTTAACTTTTACATCATTGAACTGTAATTCCCTTTCGGGAAATTATAAAAATTACTGATTACACTTGTGTGCAAACAAAGGCTAAAAGTAGTTTTATTTTTTATTTTTTTATTTTTTCTTGCCCCTCACTTTCAAAACGAAACTCTTAGCTGTACTTCAGTGAGTGAAAACACAATGCCTTTATTATATGAGGACGTGCCAAAAGTAGGGCCTATTTTGTACCACGGGTAACTGCTGGCCTCTAAATCTTGGTCTGAGCACTTTTTTGGCCCACTCTGTATATTAGAAAACTCAATTCCGGGTCTGGGATACAACTTTACTTGTCACCAGTTCAAAAATTCTGCAATTTTTAGGGGAAATTGACTGTATTACACTGTAAGATGTTTGTGCACAGTTGAGACCAATTTGTAAGGTAGTAGTAGGAGAGTGTCACTCGCTTGAATCACAGCTTCACAAATAACAATGATAATTAAGGATACTCTAGAACGAGAGCCACTGTGACAGGCATTTCGGCAGCATATCAAATGTCATCCAGACCTCATCGAGAGTGGGCACCGGTGCGTACCCTCACCGAGGTGGCAGGCGTACTCCGAACGCTCAGCGACACAACACTTGTATTCCTCTTCTTTGAAGAGCAAGAAGTGAGTGTGCAGAACCTCCGCATCCCAGCCGTAACCAGCATCCCCACCTACCGAAAGGATACTTCAGGTCAGATATATATCACAGCTTTCTCTGACGAAAACCAGCAATTTGCACTTGACGGAGGTAAGGCTACTTTGCTACTGAACCACAAGCCCAAAATATCAGATAAGCTTCCCCTTACTAGAGCTGAGAAGAGCACTATTGGATCTACACCCTTTGACACAACCGCGGACAACAACAAGTTTGCAGAGATAGAGCACAGTCAGCATATCGATTCCCTGAAGAATAAACGAGCAAGAAAAGAAGCCTTTTTTGAAAGGTTAGACAGGGAGCACACCATCCAACAACGAGCCTGCAAACGGAAAAGTGCCCCCGAGAAGCCTGTTAGAAAGAAGCGCCAATGCAGCCAGTGCAGCTCTCTTAGATCTCCGAAATTGTCCAGACCGTCGTTCTGAACCCGAAAGCTCTGATTCAAGTAGCAGTGTAACCCCTTAAAAAACGTAAGTGTGTACAACATTATTAGTAAGTTAGTGTAGGTGCAGAATGCACACGAATGATCAATATCAGTCCATCAGTCCTCTTAGCTTCGCTGCTTGTGCCAAAACTTACGTATTAATTTTGTCATGCAGTTTCTAAATTCATCGGATGGGGATGGGTCTGCTTGCCCAGGATATGGAGTTCGACAGCCACGGAGAACAATGCATCTAATTACAGAGGTCTGATATGTGAAGTAAACCTGCCCCCTGTGTGTGTACTGCATAACACAGTAATACAGTCAATTTCCCCTAAAAATTGCAGAATTTTTGAACTGGTGACAAGTAAAGTTGTATCCCAGACCCGGAATTGAGTTTTCTAATATACAGAGTGGGCCAAAAAAGTGCTCAGACCAAGATTTAGAGGCCGGCAGTTACCCGTGGTACAAAATGGTACCCTACTTTTGGCATCCTCTCATATCAACATTCTTATGAAGTAAGTAGCCAACCAGATCCTTCATTTATTAATATGAAGTGCAACGTGCTTCACTGTAAGTTTAATGAAAGTGATTATGGGGATTGTGATGATGTTCATGTCCAACCTGTAACACGCCTGGAGTTATAATTTGCGGAGGGGTGGTAAGAAATGTTTTTTCAAGAACGATTTCAAAAGACGCATAAACTTGATAAGATCTTTGCTAGTTACCTTGAGTTGGTCGGTATCTCCTTCGAATTAAGACAACATTTAGAGAAAAACGTTATTGTAATTCGTATAATTCAAATAATGTAAATCAAACTGACTTACGTCATTTTGTTTCTTTATCGAAAGAAATTACATTCCTGGAATTCAGGTAGCAAACACTGAGGTAACCCTTAACAATGAAAGTCTGACATGGATGATTGTTTTCCAATTTTTGCAACATATTTTTTTCAAAGAATTATTGATTTAATTTATTGGAAGAAAACCTACTCTCTGCCGTATTACATACATAAAACCCTGGTACGGTACCTCCTCACACCCCTTTTCTCCCTTGTCAGTTTTTTCAATTTTTCTCAAAGAAAAGAGTTTTTTGCCTCTTTTTCTACGGAGAACCAGCATTATTTATTTTGTTTGTCCGACAATTGCTGTTGCGTCGTTGCGATGCACAAAACGCAAAGTAAGACTTCCTGTTCTAACTCTATCACTCTAGTGTGCGAGGATTGATTCACTTCCGGACAGCTATAACGTCTGGAAGTGAACTAGCAGTTCTTGTCGTGTGTGTCTTTGAATTTCTGTTTTGAATAAAAGGGGAAAAAAAAAGAATCAGATCCTTATCCCGTTGTCAACGTTCTCCGTTATTACATTTGTGTGATAACAAAATAGTTGGATTCTTTTTTTTTTTTTTTTGATTCCCAACTTCTTAAAAATATTTTTTTTATCTTATTTTCTATCTTTGATCGTTCATCCATGAAATTGGATGGATGACGCCATGCCTTATCGGCAGACTAGCGCATGAAGAACCTTCCCCTCTCTTATTTTTTCGACAGTGTATTATGGAACAGCAGAACAATGTGTTTTTATAACTTTTCCTTTTTATATTTTATTTTAGTTCACTTTTTTATAATAAACTCATATTCTAACTAACTATAATAAACTATATTATACTCTCTGCCGTATTACATACATAAAACCCTGGTACGGTACCTCCTCACACCTTTTCTCCCTTGTCAGTTTTTTCAATTTTTCTCAAAGAAAAGAGTTTTTTGCCTCTTATTCTACGGAGAACCAGCATTATTTATTTTGTTTGTCCGACAATTGCTGTTGCCTCGTAGCGATGCACAAAACGCAATGTGTTCTATCTCTATCACCACTCTAGTGTGCGAGGATTGATTCACTTCCAGGCAGCTCTAACGTCTGGAAGTGAACTAGTTCTTGTCGTGTGTGCCTTTACTTAGGCATGGGACACAGTTACTAAGGCAAGACAACTTTGAATTTCTGTTTTGAAAAAAATGAGAAAAGAAAAGAATCAGATCCTTATTCCGTTGCCAACGTTCTCCGTTTATCACATTTGTGTGATAACAAAATAGTTGCTATTTTGTTGGATTCCTTTTTTTTTTTTTTTTTTGATTCCCAACTTAAAAATATTTTTTTTATCTTATATTTTATCTTGGGTAAAGGGGTCTTTCCACTTTACACAAATAGTTTCAGAACGGCCATTCATTACAAAATCCAAAATGGCTGTAAACCGTCCAGTTCGATCCTGGGTGAGGGCATTATTTTTTTTCCTGGATTTTTTTTTCAGGTTGGACTTTGTACGGGGGAGGTTGGCTTTTATTAGTGGCTCCCCCCCCAACCCTTTTCGTATCGTATCAAAGGTCCCCCCAACCCCCCTTGGGCAGCTGGTTTTTTTTTTTTTTTTTTTTTTGGGGGTCTCGATGCATCCCGTATATGGTTTTTCGGCCCCCCAGCCATTTTGGATTTTGTAATAAACGCCCGTTCTGAAACTATTTGTGTAGTAAACGCTAGTTTACCCTTTTATCTTTGATCGTTCATGCCTTATCGCTGACAAGCGCATGAAGAACCTTCCCCTCTCTTATTTTTTCGACAGTGTGTTATGGAACAGCAGAACAATGTGTTTTTATAACTTTTCCTTTTTGTATTTTATTTTAGTTACACTTTTTTATAATAAACTCATATTCTAACTAACGTATTACATAGATAAAACCCTGGTACGGTACCGCCTCACACCCCTTTTCTCCCTTGTCAGTTTTTTCAATCTTTCTCAAAGAAAAGAGTTTTTTGCCTCTTATTCTACGGAGAACCAGCATTATTTATTTTGTTTGTCCGACAATTGCTGTTGCCTCGTAGCGATGCACAAAACGCAATGTAAGACTTCTGTTCTATCTCTATCACCACTCTAGTGTGCGAGGATTGATTCACTTCCAGGCAGCTCTAACGTCTGGAAGTGAACTAGTTCTTGTCGTGTGTGCCTTTACTTAGGCATGGGACACAGTTACTAAGGCGAGACAACTTTGAATTTCTGTTTTGAAAAAAATGAGAAAAGAAAAGAATCAGATCCTTATTCCGTTGCCAACGTTCTCCGTTTATCACATTTGTGTGATAACAAAATAGTTGGATTCTTTTGCCCTTTTTTTTGATTGACTGATAATTATTAATACTAACTCAAAACATGTGTTAATTAAAAACACTATTTCGTTCCCAATTCTCCCTCTCCTTCCTTCATTTCGGAGCTGACATGGTCATCCTCCTCAATCGGTTGTTCGAAGAAAGTGTTTCCACTAACTATCTAATTTTCGTTTCCCGATTCCAAACAATTATTTGTTTTTTGACGTACGAAATTTTTGCATTTTGATTGAAATTTTATTGTTTTTTTTTTTTAGTTGACTGATGAATGCTAACTAAGTAGTTTTTTGTTCATATTCTAACTAGTTTTTTGATTGAATTGATAACTATTAATAACTAATTCTTTGTACAGAAACTACAAAAACGAACAATGGCAAAATTAATACTTTTCTTTTACTTATCTCTATTTTTTATGCCTTTCGCGCCTTTATGCCTTTCGTGACACTTAGTGACACTTCGCAAAAGGCAATGTGAAAGGCAAAAAAAAAAATGTTCCTCACTTTCCGATCTGTACCTGTAATGTGCTGCGCTCTTTGAGTCTTATCACTGTGTCTTTGTATCAATTACGTTATCACTTTTAGACACATTTATTACAGACATTGTATGTTGTATTTATTAGTAGCTTACACACTCACTTTGTAAGATACACAATAAACTATCACTTGTGTTTGGTGAGGAAGAATGCTTGCACGTAGGGTTTTAATATTAAATGTTTTTGGATGTTAGAAGTTATTAATGAACCTTTATCTCTGAAAAGAAATAGGTTTCTTTTTCGAAATTTGGCAGATGGTCCAGAAAGGTTCTGGATTTTACATTTTAATCCATCTAAAAATTTTATGTTAAAAAGAAAGTCTCAAGTTTTCAAGCATTCAACAAGAAAAAAAGAAAGTAACGAAGTAATTAGGAACAGAAAGAGCAGAAAAAAGAAACCAAATGCAAAGAAAATCACAACTTGGGCTGAAATACAGCCACCGAACAAAGTTGTCATTGCTGATGTGTGTGAACCTCCTTCGTACAGGTTATTTTATGGTATAAGAAAACAGTTACAGTCTCTTTTTGATCTGAATAGGATAGAAGAGAATAAGTTTGAAGGTTGGTCGTTTACCAGAATTAAACGCTTGTTTAATTGGTTAGCACGTTTCGCAGGTGAGAAAGTCAAAGAACACCCCCGAACACAAGAGTTGTTTGAAATATTCACGGGAATTCTAAGGTCCTTACGTGCGAAAAAGAAAAAAGCAAACCCATGTCATTGGTTCTGTCTTAGAATGGTTCACCCTTCTCTTAAGAATTTAAATTTTGGTTCAGTATTTAAACACGCACTATTCAAAAACTTTTTCAATTCTCTTGATCCTGTTAAAGTGTCTTTTTCCTTAGGCAGAACTGTTGGATCTGTTGTTCTAAATATGAGTTCTGTCACCGAACTTGATGAGGAACACATATCCGATGATATTTGCAAATGTAACGAGATGAGATCCACACAGGGACAAAAATCATCTCAGGAACATTTAGTGGGTCACTGGACAAACCTCAATTGTAGTGGCGATCTACGTAAACTATTTGAATTGGGTTTATGGTTTCGCTTGCATGCTCCGCAAACGGAAATTTTGGAAGAATTATATTTGTCTATCGATACTTTTACGGACAAAGTAAGACGAAGCCTTAAGGGAGAGTCGGTGGAGGAACAGAACCAAAACGAACGGTACCTCAACTCCTGGCTTAAAAATAAGTTATCTCATTTATTGTTATTACAACCCCTGCCTGCAGATAATACAGTTTATCGCTTACGACAGGAATTAGCTAATTTAAAAGAAAATTTTGTGTTTTTACCAATTGATAAAGCCCGCCATGATGTTGGCGTAATGTGTAAAACCCTTTATTTACAATTACTCAGAAAAGAAATTTCGTCCTATTCTTTAGCAGAAGAGGACATGTTTAAAAACTTGGAAGCGACAAAAAAGAAATTAAATTTTAGTAAACTTTCAGGGTCTGTGCCCTACCTTTATGGTAATTTGAAATTGCACAAATTACCGGACATCCGACTACGTTGGATTGCTGGCACGTCCACCAAATGTGAAGTTTATACGTCAGAAAAAGATAAAAAGAAAAAAGTAATGAATTAAATGAGTTTCTGTTAAATATATTTCAGTAATTTGCAGCATCCCAAAGCACCGTTTCACCAAGCATCGAATTTTTCGGTGGTGGAGCCGGCAACCCAACGAACAGAACTGGGACCGGCAGCGGCGTCCAGCCCATCCATGGCGGACCCACCACAACCCCAACGCGGTGACCTACTCGCATGGGTAGTCCACCAAGTTGACCATTGTTTAGTTTATTGATATCACCGAGTGATTTGTTTCTCATGTTTCCTTTCTTCCAAACAGGTGCCCAAAGGATGCAAGATAATTACTGTACTTTATTGATTTCGAACCTTCCGGGTGAGACTTCAATTTTGTGCGGGTTTCCACCCATCAGGAAAACAGCAAGATGACTAATTCATTTAGTGATTTAATGAGCGAAGCTTCTGGAGTTGTTCGCCGCCGACCATTTCTGCGAGAGGTCGGCAGTGAAAAAAATTAGCGGCCTTATGGCCAAGATAATAAAATTTGGAAGAACGAAGAACGAGAAGCTGCACAATCAGCAGCCGATTCAGCTACAACAGCCGAAACAGAAACAGCAACAGAAGTGGGTAATTGTCCTTCCGTGCTTTGCACCTGTCGAAATAATAAAACTTAAAAACTACACACGCACCAATAACAAGCGATTACACTAGAACGCGCGATTGCAAGAACACCCTGGTTCAAGGTGGCTCGCTGCGGCGGGGTAACTGAAGTCCGTTTTCGTTGGACTCAGCTCCACCACCCCTGCGCATGTTGAAAAAGTCCCCCAACGCTTGTTTAACCTTCCCCTTGGTCGAATGAGAAACAGTCTCCCTTGAAGGTCAGCAGGATTGTACTTCGTACTAACCCATCCAAGGGTGTAGGAACATTTCAAAAGAAAAAGAAAATCAATGGCCTTGACCAAACACTTGTTCTTTAAATGAATGGCTTAACAGACATCTTTTTCCTAAAAACTCCGCATACCGTGGTATTGCCCACCCATATAGTAAGGTGGTCTGCAGCTTTGATGGTAATTAGCCTTCCTATACTGTATGCACCTGGGAAAGAGAAGTATACTTAATTGAATGAACATGCAGTTAACAAGTCTGAGATCACTTAGAAGAATCTACACTGTGGTGCAGATTACTTCTGCGTAGGGGTTGTACCGGGCCGTTTCGATTCGACGGGACACCGGCGGGGGAAGGGTGGGTGGGACTTAATTTAAATATAAGTTTTCTTGTGATGAAGGCAGGGGTCCTGATAAAGGGATAGAAATATTTGATATCGTCAGAAAACTAATAGAGACATTGACTTATAGAAATAAAAGAAACGTCGATTATGTGGCTACTTCTGTACTTCTGTACTTTATTGATTTCGCAACCTAATATTGGTAAGAATCAGTGGGTACGTTTCACAGGAAAAAGCAATTATGAGAGACAACCTGAAGAGGTTGGTGTCGGAGGCTATGAACCTCCTGAAGATGGTGGGAGAAGACGGGATCCCGGAGCAAGAGAAGGAAAGAAGGGTGGCAAATCTCCTAATGGAGATCGTTCAATTTGTGGCTGGGTCAGAAGATGGGAACCCGGAGATGAAGAGGAGGAGACCGGACACACTCGATGGGGGTGGTGGGACGGAAGCGACCGCGACGACGGCAGCAGAAGCGACGACACCCTCAACCGCAGGTGTCAACCAACCAACTACAGGAGCATCTACAGCTTCTAATCAACAAACGAGTACGAAGCCGTTCTCATTGCCGATACCAACAGCAATGAAGGACAATCAAACCACGAAGGGAAAAGCAAAAGCAAGCTACCCGGAGTGGCACATTCACGGTGCGTGGGCAGGCTCTGTGGCCACCATCAGTTACGACGTAGCAGCTAATGCTACAAACAACCTTACCTCTGGTCTAGTTCTGGTCCGTTCAAAACAAGACTTTGAAGCGCTTCGCCAAACGAAGAAGAGCGGCCGATGGGCTGCTATCAGTAAAGTCCCGCTCACAAAGGGCACGGTTCCAGTAGCAATACCGGTAATTAAAAAAGGAGGCGTCTGCGAGATCAGGCGAGTATTTTACACTCACGTCTATGGTGATGACTTCTCAAAAGCATCAGCTAACCACCAGATACCAACACCCGACCCAGTTCTATTCATCCAAGACTGGGGAAAATCAACCGAGAAAGAATTGACAGTCAAATCGACCGATATTCTTAAAAAATTGAAGATAAAGGCGGACCCCTTTAGCTACAGGAAGAACGAATCCCACACCTCGATGGCGATCAGAATCCCCAGAAACCAAGTACACGAGGTTCTGGATTACAACAACAGCGAACCTGAAACCGACAAACCCAAGAATGTCTTTATCAGAAATCCGGGATGGTCGAACGGAAGTGACGTTTGGCCGACTTTGCAATTTAAAAACGACCTTGGCTTCCTGGCAGCGAAGTCCAAGACTTCTGTACTTGATGAATTTAAAGGGAAGTTCTACATGTGCAGGTTCAAAAGCTGTTTTGGACTCCGAGTCCACCCTGATTGTAATATCAGAGTCAGCATTAAGCTCAACGCGGCATTCAAGCCTGCACTGCCCTCGGGCGACAGGTTTATTATAAACTCGATGGCGATTCGCAAGTTTTCAATAGCGCAGATCAGCGACTTCCTTAAGTCCTCACACAACTGGGAGCACACAGTTGTTGCATCTTTCCATAAAGGAGGGAGTACTACAATAGTTGCAATTGCAAAATCTCAACCGCCCAACTTCGTAAGCATTGGTACAAATGAGTATCTTGTGATAAACAAAGAAGTCAAACGAAGCGACAGGAAGCCCTTAGGCCCAACCTACAACCCAGGCGACGCGGCTCAAAAATTGACGGGAACCCTGAAGAGACCGAAGACAACTCCTCAACCACAGCAGCCAACTCAGCAGCAGACACCAGCACCAGCATCAGTACCAACACCAGCGCCAGCACCAGCACCAGCACCGCCCACCGAATCTAACGTTAAACAAGATGGTGATAATAACTGTGACGAAGAAATGGAAAGTAACGACTCGGACTTTGATCTCAACTGACTAGATGACGATGAAGATGATCTCAGCCCAACTAACTCTCTCGTGGAAAAGAATACGGCTCGTGAATTGCTGCTTAAAGCAGGCGACGTCGAACGCAACCCTGGCCCTGACGACTCCCTCATATCACTACTAAGTTGGAACTGTCGATCAATGGGGAACAAAGGTGCCTACATACACAAGCTGCTTAATGCCTATGCGCCTGACATACTGTGCCTGCAAGAAACTTGGACAAGGGATGTAGTCTCACACACGGATTATTTTACCTATCGGAATGATAGGGCAACACGGGGTGGTGGGGTTATTATTATGGTGAAGAAATGCCACACTCAGCAGCGTTCTGATATCGTACTTCCGCCTCACTTAAATGATGTTGAAGTTGTAAAGGTCAACATAGGTGGAAAGATTGACATTTTAAATATTTATGCTCCCCCGGGATGCAAGATCAGAAAGTCAGATCTTCCGGTCTCAACGAAAGCAATCGTCGCGGGTGACTTTAATGCCCATCATCCGGTGTGGTCATCAAAATCGACGCCAGCAGGTTCTACTCTACATGAATGGGCAGCACACAATGATCTACTGGTAGCCAACAAAATGGGGTCAATCACAAGGCCTTTTCCTAATATCCCGGGGGGCGGTACCTCGCCGGACGTAGTATTTTTTCAAAACTCGATGATTCTGGAAGAATTCTCTGTAATTAGAGAAGATAATAAACATGGATCTGATCACCGACCTCTCTACACCGTACTGGATCCCATGTGTCAACTTACACGGGCCACGATAGGTTCTAAGAAACGCGTAGTGTGGGACTTCAAGTCTACGGACTGGAACTGCTTTGGAAATATGCTCGATAAGAGAATTAGAAAATCGAAACTCTCCAACGATGCAACTGCGAATGCCAAGCTCTTTAACAACATACTGCATGAAGTGGCGGCTAAATTCATTCGTCGACGTGTCCTTTTCAAAGGGAAACGGAGACGAAAGTGGAAGACGTCAACTCCTGATTCTGCCAAATCGAAGGGTGTCCACCTACGTGATCAACTTGACAAGGGTAACAACTTTGCCTTTGCGTTTAAGAAGATCAAAGAACTGCAGCAAGATGCTGGTAAAGATATCAGTGTCAACAACATCTCCGACTGCGATCTCCCATCAGCATTCTTGGACCTGTTTGTCTCGAAATCGGAAATATTATCGCTAGAGGCCCCCGCACTCTCAGATGGTGATAATGAAATGGATATTTGCTGTGATTTCACAATGGCTGAAATTGAAGCAGCGATTAAGAACCTGAAGACCCGCAAGGCTGCAGGACCTGATGGAGTTCACAATGAGATGATCAAAAACTTCACTCCGGCAACAGTGGAATACCTCTTGAGAATTATTAACACTTCCTGGAAGACTTCAAAAGTACCGTACCAGTGGAAACAAGGTTTAATCAAGCCTATGTTCAAGGCTGGAAAACCTCGGAATGAACTGAAGAGTTTCAGACCCATTACGCTCACATCGGTTGTTGGGAAACTTGCGGAGAGGCTCGTGTATGACCGACTCATGCACTGGCTCACTAAACATTCGTCACTCAGCCCACTACAGGCTGGTTTCAGAAGGGGGAGAAATACCTGCGAACAGATCACCGTTTTGGTAGATGCCGTCGTAAGGATGCACATGAAGAGAAAGAGATCGGTGTTCTTATCGTTTGATTTTACTGCTGCGTTTGACAGGATCAACCATAAGATACTTTTATTAAAATTGGTAAAGATGGGTGTTCCGAATGTTATTATCAGATGGATCACAGACTTTCTTACAAACAGGAAGGTTAGAGTTGAAGCGAATGGTTACTTTAGCGAATTCCGTACTCTGGCTAAGGGGGTTCCACAGGGATCGATCCTGGGTCCTCTTCTCTATCTTATCTACGTTGATGACCTCTGCAAGATTTTGGAACTGGAGAAAGAAACAACGACGTCTGCTCTGTATGCGGATGATACAGCATGTGTAGTATCTGGACATAACATGGAAGAAGCTCTTTCAAATGCTCAAATAATACTTGATAAAGTGGATCAATGGTGTTCTGACAACGACATGGCCCTGTCGGTCTCAAAGACCTGTGCTCTTAAGATGAAAGTCCGTACGAAGGATATGATTCTCAACGACACCTGCAATCGCGAATTACTATTTTCCAGATCTGTTGTGGAAAACGTTATCAAAATGGACTATAGTGACATTGAAAAGAGTATCAACTTAAACTCTTCTAGACCCATGCTTCAAAGCGGCGAAACTATTCTCGAGGTTGATGGAACTCTGATCAAAACGCAAGACGAACTTGACAACGTGATGTTGCGGAATATTGTTCTCGAAGACAACGTGATGGTGGTGAAAGCCAGATTTAAAACCGCATTTCTGTTGCCAATCGTGGACTCAGTGAAATACCTCGGAGTTCACATCGACGACAGACTCACTTTCCACAAACAGGTGGCTAAGATTCATGAAGAACTGAAAAAGGGAATATCTCTGCTTCAATGCCTTCAACCGTATGATCTTGACTACAAAACGCTAAATATGGTCAAGAACCTTTACGTAACTGCGAGAATCTCTTATGCGCTCGATAGCTTTGGTTGGTTGATAAGCAACAGCGTTGATAGTATTGATTTCGAACTGAGGAAGGTTGCCAGGCTGGTTACTGGATGCAGCAGGTGCACACCGAGAGAACTTCTACTGTGGGAAGCGGACATGCTTCCTTTTAAACGTCAGATTGAAAAGCAAACCAAGATAGCGTACTACAGGTATAAAGCCATGACTTGGATACCTAGTACCAACAGACTCGCCTCAACCCAAAGCTACTGGGCTGGCCTCCTTTCTGGCATTGACAGCCAGCGTGAAAGCCAGTGCCTTGTGCAGCCTGACTCGATGGAACCCTGGGTATCTCCGACAAACCTTAGGATTAGCAACGGCTGCGG